>OOFC01030909.1:6305-27004 GCA_900323345.1 Pseudochromis fuscus | reverse complement strand
TGGGAGTTTTCAAGGACTAGAATATGGGCTCTTAAATTTCCAGGTTTTCCAGGATGTGTGGGAACTATGTTAATGTTTATCATTTATTCAAGCAGAATAACCTGCAAATTTATTAATGAATAAATAATTAAATAATCCAAAACCTGTCTCATGCAGGGAGCGATGACTCCCCACCACACACACACACACACACACACACACACACACACACACATAAAACATTGGTATGCTCATAAGTGTGTGTGTCAGACAAAGAGAAAGTGAGTGTGATAATGAAATTGTGTTTGTGCACAGAGAAACAAGGATTTCCACAGAATTATAGTAAATACACTTGTGGTCAACCAGTTACTATTTTTTCCCAGAGCTTCATCTTTCAATGGACTGTGACAAAGTCTGTAGAGGAAAATAAACTCAAAGAATAGAAACATAAATATTATATTCAGATTGCTAAAGTAAAGATATATTTTTTAAATCCATATGTGACAGAACTTAAAAACAATGTTTAAATAAAATTTTCCAAATGTTCATTCAGGTGACCTATGGTAACCTTTCAAAAATGAATAAACAAAACACCACAACATGAGAAATAATATCAATTAAGCCTCTTGTGGCGTAGTTTTCATTCATTTATTTGAGCGTTTAATCAACTTCATTGATGTAAACTGATTATCTGCAAAGGACTCCTACTTGTACTACTGGACAGAAACTGCAAAAAAACCTCAAAACAACTAATTAATTTTAATCACTTTCAAGACAAAACTTATTGCAAAACTGAGAGGGAATTAAATGTTGTACCCCTCAGTTCTGCAATATTTATTTAACATTAAATCATCTTTTCTTCTACTTGAATGGATTTTAAAAACTCTCTGATCCTTTGTTCTGCCACTAGGAGGCGACAATATTCACTTGTTCTTCTTCATTCATCCTCATCATCTCTCAGTTCCTGTCTTTCACTTTCTAAGTATATCATCCATCACGAGTCTCTCTCCAACCACTTCTCATGTTTCACCTTAAATTCACCAAGATCTCCTCAAGGGCACTTTACATTAATTTCTTCAAAGGTTTTGACTTGTTTCACCACAAGTCCAAACCTCCTGCCTCACCCTCCTCCTCCTCCTCCTCCTCCTCCTCCTCTCTTCCTGCTTCCTCTCAGTCACGGTGAAGGATACAGAGATCAGGTTGTGTCGGTGCAGGAGAGCAGCCCTCAACTTAAAGGCCCACTTAAGCCCTCGGACTCTCACCCCTCCCGACTTCTAAAACCTTTACGCCCTTTACCACCGTGACCTTCCACCTTTCACCTTTCCTCCAAAACATACAGGTCACCACCCCCCAGCGGACGGCAGGAGCCACAGTAGCTTAGAGACGAGACGGGCGGAGAAAGACGCCGATGGGAACCGATTTCTAAAACTGTTTCAGCAAGTCGACTTTTCTGATGAGACAGAGTGGGTGGTTGGACTGGAGGACGGGGGGTGTACAAGGCTGAGGGTTTAGACTTTTGACATAAAAAAAGTACATTTTAGGTTTTTAACATGGACTTTAATCCTTTTTAAAAATTTTAAGTAGCTTTAAAGATGTTAAAAGATCTTGTTTCATGCTGTCAACATTTTTAAATTTTCATATATTCTCTCAGCTGCTTTGATGTGAATAGTGAGAGGTAAACTCAAACACAAGACTTTTTATATCAGCACCGTTTCATCACTTTGCTGTGAATCATCTTAGATACATTCACCTAAAATGCAGCTTGACAGATGTGGTATATTTTATTATTATACTTTTGAGTTCTGCAGCTGCTCGAACAAAGCTGCTCGACTACACAGCATTAGTTTGTAAAGAAAGCCTCTAATATATTGATGTACTGTCTTAATTTTCCATCTTCACAGTTTCACACAGAGACACTTCTCTCTAAAAGCTTTTTTACTTTTTTTTAGTTTTGAACTCCAGGTGACCGGTGACCAGTCATGAAAACCAATAAAGTTTTGAGTCCAGGTCATTGCTGTATCTATAAAATATAAGAAAAGGGATGAAAGGTAATCATCACATGACTTCAGAGATGACAGCTTCACAGTGCTGATTGTGTTTGACCAATAACTTTAACCCGAGCACATTCACTCCACATTGAACATCCTCACAGTGGATAAGCTGACAAAGTATATAGTTGATACCATATTTTCTATTGGTTAACTAATGGATTACCTTTTTGTTTCAGCAGCGTCTGTGGGTCACATAGAGACACTTCAGACCCTGAACAGACAACGATATTTTAATTTGTTAATCAAAGTTTCTTCACTGAAGCTTTTTATTGTGACCGACCACCAGGCAGGACTCTGTGATATGGGAGTTTTGACATTGTCCTTTGTTCTCCTCCACTGACCCCCTGTGACCCTCTTTCATCTCTTATTTCTACTTCCCCTCATCATCATCATCATCCTCTTATTTCTTCTCCCCTCACTGATCAGTCAGCAGAAGAGAAACGGATAGATTGGACTGTGCTTTTATTTTGAAACACTTATTTTGATATATATTTATAGTGGGAGATAACAGATAAGTGAGTTAGTGTTGGATCAGTTATCAGGTGGTTATCAGGTAAACCTTGCCCCTCCTGTATTGATCAGCTACTGTTTGACTTGAGACACTAACAGAAAGCGACCTTTGACCTTCCTCTCAGATCGATCACCGCTACTGAGTGTCAAACTCCTCGCCTGCAACTTCCACACGTAGCTCAACTGGAATGTTTGTTTGATCAATTAAGGAGCTGCAGGGACATCTGACCTTTGACCTCCTCAGTGTTGGTGCTCGTAATGTTGGATTAAGGATTAAACATAAAAACGTCCCAACAGGATGAGAATAGAGGAGTAACATTTGTGTATTCTGTCTGATCTGACTTACAAATGAAGAGTAACTGTATTCCAGCTCATCAAAGCTCACCACTCCTTCACTAGACTCATTTATGCATTTACACTCAATTTTCCTTCTCACATAACAGTTTTTAATCAGCGTGTGCAGCAGAAATAAACAAAGTCTAATTGTTCTGCTCTGATTTGGCTCATTGGATTATTTATTTTTGTCAAAGTTGAGGGTGCAGAGTCAAAACAGATTTGCTGGTTGTTGAATGGATCAGTCTAATTCCTGGAAAATGGTTTGAAGTATTCAACTCCATTAAAACATGAAAGACTGTGAATATGGCAAGTAAACTATAGTTATTGTATATTTAGGGTTAGGAAACTAAAATCACAGAAAGCAGAATCATTAGTAATCAGCTACTGGAGAAACAAAACCAGTTGAGTTGTTCCCAGAATTATCTTTATAATCTTTAAACATAAGAAACTATTAGTGCAATCATGTTTTTATGAAAATACATTACATTATATAAAGGCAAGATGTGTGTTCAAGATCATAATAATCATTTACTTGGTTGGAGCATTTTGGAAAAAGATGCTGACATAATGTTGGACAGTCTCGGATCAGGTGCTTTTGTGTGTCATGCCTGTGCTGAGAAGGTTGTTGTGATTGTTACCAAATGCCGTTCGTCAGTGGTCTTTTAGTGTGAGAAGAACAACAAGCTGAGGCACATGTCCTCCAACAACAACATGTCCAATATTTAGCCTGGCTGTACACTCGAAACTAACTCCAAGTCTCCTTCCCACATGATGCTGAGAGACACAAACAGCACTTACAACACTTACAGAGAAAACTACAACAAGTGATGGAGCGGGGGGAAAAAAAAGTAGCCAATCTGAGGGTGAGGTCGAGGAGGAAGAGCCGATGAGAGAGTGGAAAAAGACATGGAGATGGACAGACAGATAGACGAGGACGATGAAGAGCGTGACGGAGGTGGACTGACTCCTTCCGAGATAACGGATCGTCATGGCGACCTGCCTGTCAGTCAGTCTGTCAGCCACATCCACTCCTGGCCCCATTACAGCGCTCGGCCTCACCCGAACACACACAATGGATCTTCTGTGTGTGTATATGTGTGTGTGTGTCCATACCCACAGGGCTATTAGCAGGTACTCTGGACCAACTAAGGAGCCAACCCCCCCTCTAGTCCTCCATGTATGAGTGACACTGGAGCCCCGGTGGCTCCCCAACCCCCCCTCCAAGGACAGCACAGCGACGTGGGACTGTTCTGGAAGTTCAGGACTGGGAATATGTTGGGATCATGCACATGCGAGGCTTATTGTTTTCTTTGTTGTCTGGTTAACATGAAAAAATACTCTGCTGCTAGAGGATATTATTCATCAGGGTTTAATTAAATATTTTTATTTGTTGACTAGAAAAGCAAAGAATGTGATGCTGCAAATCCTCCAGAGATGTTAAATATCAAGGAAGCATTCAGGGAGAACAAACCTTCACCAACTGACTGAACACTGTTGCCCCCTTGTGGTGAAATAGCAACACTATCCTCTGAGCTTCATCTCAGACTAATGCAGGCGAAATTATAACCTCCATAGCCGAGGTAATATTAGCAGTATAGTTCATTTTTGAGACGTTTCTCCAATAGAAAAAGATATAAAACTAAATTTATTTTGACTGCATGAAGTATCAGTTAATTAGCTTTTCAGCTGTTATTGATCTATAAATTCCCAGTTATCATCAATCATTCACTTTTTTCCTGATAGTTTAACAAATAAATGAGTGATCAGATGAAACAAGCACAGGAAACATCTAGAAATAAACGTAATACCTGTACATTTGTGCAATGTAAAGAAAATAAACCTTTAGTAAATTGTTAAATACACCATTATTAGAAAGATTATTGAAATGTACTGAGAACAAATATCATGTACTACATGATATCTGCCTGATATTAGTTTGAGCTATTAAGAAAAAAAAGAAAAAGCCACATATGTATTATGGTTAAAAGTTTTTAGGAGATAAACAAAGGCCAAATTCAATAAAGACTGAGCCCTGAATGTATGTAAGTTTATGAGTGTGTGTGTGTGTGTGTGTGTGTGTGTAGGGGGGGTTAAAGTAGAGATGAAAGGGCGGCCATTGCCTGCTGATGACTGATAGCATTCAGCAGGGCTTTGGCTGATGTCTGCCTGATAACACAGAGGACGGCTCAGTCAGTCAGTCTTCAGGCGGAGGGGAGCCTCAGATCAGCCAATCAGGAGCCAACGAAACAACCCAGCAGCGGCCAGGGTTCAATATGGATGCAGTTACTGAGATTCATGCATTTGAAACCCACTTTTCGACATTGGAGGGGCTTCATCAGACAATGTTTGTAGCTTTCTAAACCAGACCACGTACAAAGTTAGCAGTAGTTAGTCAGGTATAAATATATATTTGGTTTGAAACTCGTATCCCAATGTTTCCAAAAACTCTTAACACAACTATTACAGGCAGACTGCCCATAAGTGTGCACTGTTAGCCTCAGCTGCATGGTTGACTGCAATGGGACTACAATGCAAAACTATTTTACTTTAAGTCCTTTAAGTGTTTTAAATCAATATTGTTGCTATGGCGACCTACACCACTGGAAGAGCACATAGGGAATTCAACCGTGGACCAGAGGTATGCTTATATTTGCAGTGCCAGCCAATCAGAGACAAGCACTTTGGTCTGGATAAATATAAAAAGCACAACAGTACAAGCATGGAGGATGTAGACAAACACACACATGTCATCACAGACTTGTGCACACAATACACACCCCTCAAGTTCACACCTGCATGCTTCCTGCAGGGTGAACGCTGGTCACATGACCCCTTTTAAAATCCAAACTCTTCCCTTTCAGCCAATGCAAAGTCAGGGACACACAAAAACCTTGTCAGTCCATTCTCATCCCCTAAAACAAAGACCTCTGCAGCAGCAAAGGGGTGGATGGAGGGGTGGGGTCAGGGGTCAAAGAGCACATGTTCCAGGAAAGAGTTGTCCCCTAACGTTTTGTAGCCTGGTTTTAACGGCCAGGCCAAGCCAAGACAGCGTAACGACAGGCATGTCTGTTAAAACAAACAATCCCCACTTCATGTTTCACTGCAAGTTTGCTGTAAATCCTCAGAAAATAGTAAAAAAGTCGCATTAAAAGTGCTTTCCTGCACTTGCAAATCACTGGCCTTGTAAAAAAAAATACCGTGCAGTTTTTGGTTCATGTGCCGCAAAACATTTTCTAAAGCTGCATCCTCACATCCAGGTCTGCTTCTTTAGAGATGTACCATCCACGCATCACATCAGGCCTAAAATCCCGCCAAAAACTGGCATTGCAAAGTCCCGTCGCTGTGTTACAAATCTTTCACAACCTCCTGATAAGAAACACCACACAAAGCTCAATAATCAGCTTTACAAATATTGCTATCAGTGCTTAAAGAGGTCATTTTATCCAGTCAGTCTGAGAGGAAAACCTGAAGCAGCAATTACACGTCAAGGTGCTGAGAACAAACAGGGAGGGCGGCGGGTCATTCAGCTGGAGCGACAACAGCTGATAACTCAGCGTCACGAGACAAAATGCAACGTCTGCAACTTATTTGAAGAGGTGAAGTTGTTCTTACCAGACAGACGCAGGTGATGCAGGGGTTGTCGGTGATGTTAGGGATGTGCAGGACTTCTCCTTCGTTCTCACAGCTGGCCTCGGTACCTGCGAAGGACAGGACAACAATGAGGAAAATGTGTCTCGACTTTTTACTCAGATCAGTTCTCCTAAGCTACACAATCACCTGCTGGATCTCAGTCAGTGGAGACCACACACCAATGAGTGCACAGCAGAACAAAGCTGCATTTCTCCGAGCTCTGCAAATATGAAATAATCACACTGCAGATACATTTATGACACCAATACTGACTGATTGACCATTCATTTAAACACCTTCTGAGAATATTTTCTGTTGTTTTTCTTCCTCTTAGTCCCATTTTTACAGTCCAGGTAAAAGCAGTGACATTCAAACCCGGGTCTTAAAAACACGAGTCAGTCAGCTTGTTACGAGTGCAAATGTAATCTGAACCAACGACAGGAAACGACCCCGAACACAAGGGTTTATGGGTAGAAGCAGACAGATGCCAACATCTCAGCAGCTCCTCAGAGAGCAGACAGAAGCATCATCCACACTGATGCTCATCTCATTTGCTTTGACTCTGTTCAATGAAAACTTCCTTCCTGCAGGAGGATTGGTTTTTTTTCATGAGGTAGGAATTGAGTCATCAGATGTGTGAAGGTAAATCTGTGTCTGCAGGGTCTCCTCCGCAGCACTTTCACCATCAGGATCCTTTTAAAGTGTTTCCAAAATCTGTTTTAAAATTCCACAGTGATAAAAAAGCACTACACATCCAAAGAGTTTATACTTGTAAACACACGTCGCAAACATGAAAGACTAAAAGCATTTTTGTGCAATATCTTCTTATCAGAATACTGTGATCTCCGACTCTTGACCTGAAGCCTGTTTGATTTGTTGTAATGTTGACAACTCAGGAATTGACCATCCGATAACCCCTCTGGTAACACTGATACTCAGCAGGTTAAAATCAAAAGAAGCAACAAGACCAAATGAATAAATTCTGTGTTTATCTGCTCATATCTAACACTTATATTAGTTGTTGGGGTTAGAGATGAAGCTATAAACTCCCAGTTTACTGTGGAGCATTTCCCCGCTGTGTGAAAGCCTGTCCTGGACACCGCTGCAGTTTAGGCCATTGTTACCGACTCTGTCCCGCTCTTTATTGGATTCTGGGAAATTTATACCCCAGCCACCAGCTGCATTACCTGAACCAGCACTATGTTTGCCAAACACATCAGTTACTACCCATTCTCTTGCAGCATTGACAGTGAAATACAGCCTTTAATTACAAGCACAAGCAAGGAAACATCTTACATTTAGTCTAAATGTGCGAGGTGAGGATGCTGCCGTTTTGCCTGCGATCAGTCTTTCAGTGGGACATGGATATAAAACTTATTTTACAAGATTTTGACTTCCAAAATAGTCACCTGGAAACAATGTTTTTAACCAACTCATGGAGCTAACATTAGCTGTATTACTTAGTTAACTACAGTCGATAAACTCTGAAGTGATGGGGGTAATTTTGGTTGGACAGCACTGATATTCACTGGCGAGAGGTGAGGCAGTTTGAAATGAAGAAAACACTGATTCCTGACAATAAATCTGCTGCTGTTATGACTGTAAATCAAATACAGTAAATCAATACAACACTTAAAAGGCAGAGCGTCAGTAGCACCAGTTCACATCATGTTAAAGTCGACTGCTGCTTATTGATCACAGTAAGATCTACATCAGGTCTGTAATCGAGTAAACTCAGAAATCCACTGTGCAACAATAGTTCCTCAGAGCAGCGGGTCGTGCCGTCTGTTTTTGTGCCTCTGAGTTGAGCTGTAAACCAGCCTGTGGATTCGGGCACAGCAGACAAACCCTGCCGACTCCACCACCACTGTAAAATTTACAACCTTCGAGTGTAATTAAACTGGCAGGGCTGTAAGTGTTGGGGGGCTGAGGGAGGGGAGGTGGAGGTGGTGGTGGTGGGGGGGGCTTGGTCTCTGAGGTCTCTTAGTCTAACCAAAAAAACCCCTTCCTCTCTTGTTTTTTAGCGTTTGCCACATCGATCACCATCGATATAGAGCTAGATTTATGTGAAAAATGAATATATTTAAACAAATGGTATCCCTGCACTCATCACCTTTAATAAAATTTTTATATCAAAAAGAAAACACAGTGAAAAGAGCAAAAAAGGACGGATAAAGAAATTGGATAAAGCAGCTCAGGGAGTTGTTAAAAAGAGCCGGAGCTCAAGGAGACGTTAAACTGTGACCTCTCTCCAGGCAGAGGTCACTCTCTCTGATATGAAACGCTGATCTGGCTCCGATAGTCGCTTCTGTTTTAGATCCACTCCCACAAAAGCACCTCAGTTCATTACAGCCTAATGAATCTGTGATTGAGCTGATGACGGAGTTACCTAATGTCAAATACACTTACAATCAGTACTATATCAACCCTTTTACTCCCAAACCCTGCACATCTTTGTGTCTGCTTGGCTGTAAATATGGATTTACTGCAGCAGAGGAACTTAGATCATTTACTTGAGTATCAAGATTTCAATAGCAAAATACTCTATTACAAGTAAGAGTGGACTAGTGCACTAAAGTCATATTTCCCTGGTGCTGTTAGGGGAGGTGGAGCTAGTTTTATTTATTTTATACACTTAACATGTTTTACAAGCTCTTCATAAAAGGTTTGTGTGTATCTGCATCTCAGTTTGTAAAGTAAACTCTGTCAAACCAATGCAGCAGTGTGAGCAGAACAATATTTCACACTTTCTGTCAGTAAAGTAAAGTTTAAGCACATTTCAAAAACAACTATAGAGCTAATCAGTGAAAACTGGAAGGTTTGGGTGCAACTGGCAGCAACACACAGTCTAATAAAAACTCATAAAAACATACTTTAAGTAATGTTTTCTTGGGTTTCCCTCCAGACAAATGTGGCACCATCACTATAACCTCATTATAGAAGTTATAGATGCATCATAAATAATTCTGATTCAGCACCTGAAGAGAGACAGTGGCAGACACATGCAACAAGTGCTGTGTGGATTGAAAGTGTAGATACCATCCTGTGGTCACCAGGATGACTCCTGTACCCCCTGCTCCACCTGCTGCTCTGACACATTGGACAGTGTGACTGTAAAGACCTCAAAGAGCTCGGAAGGATCTGGTCTGTGGCTCAGCAGACAATAGGCAGATGATATAGTGCATATTTGGGATGCCAGGTGGAGGAATCTGATCTGCTGGGTTCATTATGGTGCAGCCTCCTCAGCTGATTCACAGAGACAGAGGTTAGGTTCTCAGAAGTTTTCCTTCACTGTTTCATGTCAAACAGATACACATGTTTGACCACAGAGACCCATCTGGTACAGGTTTTGTCCCCCATCTGATTCCCATCTTTGCTTCAAGAAAAAAAAACCCGATAACAGCCAGGAGAGGGGAAGCCCTAAAAATCTGAAATTATTCTTATCAGCCTTGGAGCGGATGTGCGTAAAGTCATTTCTGTCCTTTCTTGTCATGTGGACGTCTATTTAATGTTCAAAGCAGAAAGTGAAGCCTCTGAGTCAGACTTTCTACTTTTGTTACTGAATTCATCATGAAATTCAAGCACCGTCGCCATGGAGACGCACCAAATAACCGCTGGCGAAACTGAAACCAAATAAATAACCTTAATCAAATGTGTTTAATCTAATGATCTTTCCTCACTGTGACAGGTCAGGTCAGTCTGAGCAGATCAGCCGCCTGAGTCCCGTCACTGACGCCGCTGTTTACCCAGCGATAAGACGCACACAGGCCGCGCTGCTGTCGGCGGAGCGCGCACAGCCACATCCACCTTTCATTCACTCCGTTTCCCTTATTCTCAAATCCTCGACAGCGCCGCAGGGCAAACAAACGATATCCTATGATGCAATGTGGCTGTCAAAGGGGGAGCGAGCCGGGCAGAGAGCGCGCGCCTCAGATCCGGAGAGGGAAGCAGGAGAGGCCGCTCGGAAGGGAGGACAGAGCAACGCCGTTAAATTAGAGCTGGTTAAAGAAAGTGATTTACACTTTACACCCTGCTTTTAACTAAAACGTGGGTTAATTATAACCCCAAAGTGACGCAAACAACAATTTAAGTAAAGATCACTTATAATTTTACGCAGACCTTTCATCCTTAGAGATTCAAATCCTTGTGCAATTTCCTTAAGTTTGAAATAAATGACTTTGATATTGACTCGTGTCATCGTGATATATGTCGGGCAAAAAATACCGACTTTGTGCAAATAACAAGCTGTGCTGCACAGAACAAGCGCGCCAGTGTGATTTTGGTTGCGTTTTTATCTCCACTGCCTCAAATAAAAAGGGAGAAATGCACCACTTCCCTGCAGGGTGGTACAGAGAGGATAACCCGGGTAAAGTTCATTATCCCATGCTAAAAATGTCACATGAATTCTTAAACTTGACTTTAACGAGGCTTTCTGTAGATTTTTACTAACTTGGTGAAATAAAAAAAATGCAAAGAACAGGAGGAGACGCACGAGTATTTTTCTGAAAAATAAAAGTGTTTTACCCGCAGTCTGTTGATTTTTGCGTCATGCACCAAACTGGAGGCTTTCACCAGAGGCTCGTGAACCCTGTACTTCACCACCACATTACTGCTAATCAGAAATAGAGAAGTTGAGGTGACTTTGGTTTTGGTGCGCTCCCCTTGGCAGAGTAAAAACAGACTGAAAGAGCACGGAGACGCGGCAGCAGACTAAATAACCAGGGGTTTGGGTAGATTTTTTACGCACGGTGGGTGTTGTGATGTGTTATTATGAAGGGATATGATCCCTTTAATCTTACCTGTAATTAGCGGAGAGGAAGACCGGGGCGTTTGGAGCAGCAACAAAAAGAAGAGGAAAAACCTACAGGTGGACCAGAAGGGAGGGTTCAAGCAGCGGAGCAACATCCTCGAGTTTGCTCCAGGAAAAAAGTTTCAAAGAGTTTGGTGAAGACGGATGAATAAATAAATTATATACTAAAAAAACAATCCAAAGGAAAAGAAGATCCACAATCAGTGCTTATCTCGCAAGCTTCTCATCTGTACTGCAGCCAGGAGAGAAAACCTCCTCAGTTTGTGAGTTGAAATGCAAAGCGACAATCAGCCAGACGCGCGGTGATTACAGCGATATTAAAATGACAAAGACGCGCCGGCAGCCAGGAGACAGCGAGGCTGCGCATGTCCTGCGCAGATAACAGGAGTCCGTGAAGCAATTAAAAAACATTAATGATGTCAATCAGTCCCCACGTCCTGCAGATATGAAAGTCCCAAAACCAGCAGCGGAGACAGGTTGGAGTTTTGAAAACGGGTCTCGCTCCGCTGCGGCTGTCAGAAGAGTCCAAACCAAAGTGTCCGCGAGGTGATCAAAAACACACATGCAGATTTATAACAGCTGGAGAGTATTAACACTCATCAGACTCGCTGCCGACAAGTAAGTGAAGATTGTTCCTGCAGCTGACTCGTCTCGATCTGCGCTCCCAGTCCAGAGGTCCGTTTGGCACATGGATGCTCGATGCCGACTGTCCAGGACGGAGGAGTGGACTGCAGCCTCTCTCTCTCTCTGAGCGGTGTAAAAAAGCAGACCTGCTTCTCCTCCTCCTCCTCCTCTGGTATTAAAGCGGACCTCTGGTGTCGGAGCGCACCACGGAGCCAGAAAGTCCTGCCTCCTCTGTGAAACCCGGGACCTCCTCCTGCCTCCAGACCTCTCCAACACCTCCTTCAGACCCTATGGTCCTCTGATTCAGGTCTCCTACAGAGACTCCACACCCTCCAGACCTCCTTTTGTGACTTTATTTAGGCTGTTATTCTTTGTAATAATGACAGCATATCTGCTTCTGTTTATCTGAGAGTCTGTGAAAAAGTTAAAAAAGCTGTGTGTGAATAAGAGTGTGAGAGAGCAGCTTCTGTTTGGATCCAGTCCATTAATAACAAGAGAGAGGAGCTTCAGGTGTCAGTGTTGAAAGTTTATGGATTTATGAATGAAGAAGAACAAAAAAAAACAAGGAGGAGGAGGAGGATGAAGAGTATAACGACTGCAGACAAGTGTGTCTCCTGTACACACATATATATTTAATGTTTTTTTCAAACAGTGTGTCCCTGTCCTGGTTCATCATGCAGTGCACAAAGCCATGAAGATGTAGTTTTCTCACTTTACTGTGGACCTTGACTGAGCCCCAGTGTCAAACACCATCCAACACTTTTCATAAAATCTCAAAAAACATCTGCAAACTAAACATTATCACCCAAAAACCAATGCTATTGTGAACATAAGGAAATCCCTGCAGCCAGGTTTTAACATCTCAGAGAAATCCTTGAAACCTAAAGAGTAAATTAGTTGTGCTTTGGCAACATGTTTTTAGGTCAAACTCACCAGTAAAACATTGTTGAATTAAACATGTATGTATTAATTTCAATCCTCACTCTTATTTCCTAAAGGAGCTTCTGATTCTACCCTTTTCACACTTCCTGTTGCTGCCACAGTGTTGCTCAGTTCTCAGCTGGGGCTTTTGAAAAGGTCAAACGTCAGTAGCTCCAAAATTGAGGTCTGGGGGACTCTCTCGGGGACAGTAATGCCACCACGATGGGGCCAACAGCGAGCTGAGGCTCCCAGGTTTTTTATTTAAAAGAGTTCCCTCTATGTTATTATTTCTCCATTCATAGATGTAGCAAAGGCCACAAATTCATGGATGTTTCTAATCATCTGGGGACCTCACCCTCTAGTGTGATTGTAATTCTGGTGGGAGCACAGGAGGTGGTCAGGTGACATTGTTATAGAGCCATGATGGCAAAGGGAGGAGGCTGGAGGGTGGGTTGACAAAACTTTGGACACTGAGCTGTTACATAACTTTCTGCTTGCAGTATTGTAACCATGACAACCAGGGTCCTTAAACCTTAACCTCATCTTTAAAGCATGAGGCAGTTATTTCTCCTATTTTTGATTTTTAATTGTCACACATCTTCTGAGCTGTGGTGTTTTGCTTGTTGGACTGTGGTTGTAACAAGTTCATATTCAGCTTCATTTGGTGCAAACAATGAGAAAATGTCCCTTTCTTGTCAAATTCAAAATGCTTCGTAACAATGTAGACTCTTCTACATTTTACCATCATGTTCTCATAAATCAGCAGTCTGGAGTCGACATTAAAAGTCTTATGTGACAGATGAGGCGGGTTGCATGACAGCGTGTGTGTGTGTGTGTGTCTGGCCTCTTTAAAGTGAAGCTCGTCAGAAGCTCAGACGGGGAGGAAAAGCGAGTCTTCAAAGAAATAATTAGGACCCACCCAGCAGCTTTTAACTGAGCGTCAGCCGTCGGTCGATCTGTGCTGCTGCACACTGGAAACACACACCAGTGCCGAGGTGTGGGAGGACAGTGCAGAGAGAAATGTGTTGAGAGAGAGTGTTGCAGAGTGGAGAAGAAGAAGAAGAAGAGTGTCGTTTTAAAAGTAAATAAAGAGAATGAAGAGCAACAATGAGAGAGTTTGTGCATCAAAGATAAAAAAAGAAAAGAGAAATGTGTAAAAATGTGAAAGAAAAAGGTCTGACAACTTATTGAAAGTGTCCCTGTGAGTGTTTCAGTGCAGTTGGATTTCTGTAATATTAACCACTAGATGGCAACAGAGAGAAGAAGGGGGGCTGACCTGATCTGACCGCAGACACACAAGGTCCTGTAATGATCCTCCTCACACACACGTCTGAGGAGATGTCAGGGAGCGAGCGGGGACGTCAAGAAGGACGCCACAAGTGGATCCTGTGGGAGTCACATCACTGATGTGAATGTAAGCATGAGAAGAAGGATGTTTCTGCAGCCAAATACCTGCTGCGGCTTTAATAAAGTCTAAAAAAAAAAAGCTGTGAGGCTTAAAACATTTTTAAACAATTTGCAGGGGAAAAAAAATAAGAGGAAACTCTCCTGTAAGTTACATGTTTGTGCATTTTTATATTTTCCTGTAACCACTTTAAGACAATCTAACAAAGAAGAAAACAAAAGAAGGATGAGGACCTGAAATAATCACAGCTCCTCTGTTCTTAACAAATCAGGAACAAAAGGGAAACAGCACTGGGAAATAATGGAAAAGAAATGGATTCTTTCAGTTTTTAGGAGGTTGGTTTGAAGAAATGGTAAAAGTCAGCGAGGAGGTGAGCAGTGCTGCTGATGCAGGAGTGACCTGAGGTTTTCAGGGTGTGTGAGGATCCTCCTGCCTTCAGACCGGCTGCAGACGGGAGCTGGGGCCCCGGCAGCCTGCAGCCCTGAGGTTAAAGCCCCCTGCAGCCGGTAGGTCTGGCTCGGAGAGGCTGAGGGAGGAGGGGGGGCAGAGGTTAGACCCAGCTGTCTGCGTCAGGCCACACCAACACCATCAGCATGTTTCCACCACAAGAAGCTTTCCAGGAACCAAGGACCAGCAGTTTGAACAGAGGAACATGCGTTTAAATTTAGTTTCAAGTCATAATTCGTGGCATCTGTGCTCTGAAGGACGCACTTTCTAAGAATTATGTCCCTGAAGTTTGTAGAGAAAACTGGTGAAGCACAAACACTGCAGGAGCAACAATTCATGTACAGCTTCAGATGGACAGACAGTGAGGATTTCACTGGTCCGATTAGGATTCACATGTCAGCTGGACTGTGATGAAGTGGTCTATCTAACAGACTTACTATTACAATGTATTAAACCATGCTGCTAAAATGACTTTTGACATTTAAAGCTGCTTATCAAAGTGTAAAATGTGTCTTTGGAGCTTTCTTACAAACTGGTGCCTGTAGCCCTCCTGTTATGCTGCAGGTCAAACTGGCTCTTTATTAAAGTTAGAAAATCCAGGAAAAACATTTAAAAGTAATTTTTCAGTATGAAGCTTCTTGTGCTGGTCTCAATAATATACCATCAACATTTACAATAAATATGGTACATTTATTGCAACCTCCCTTTGCATGTTTATATCATAGAGAAGTGGAAGTGGAGGCAAGTCTCATGTTTTATCATAATCACTAATACAGACACACACACATATTTAGGCCCAATGCTAAACCTGTAACGTGTGAGTAAGTGCCGGTATTATAAGTATTACATAATAAGGTATCATTGACAGTTTATAGAATGGATGATGCTAATGTGACATCACCCGCTGGTTTGTGGACTTTTATTTTGAAGCCAGGAGTTTGGCATTATTTTTTTATTATAGCCAGAAGTGACAATATTTGGATATGAAGGGAGGAGTGAGGAGCCAATCAAATTAACCACACCCCTAAATATTCCTCTTTTTGAAGCCTAATATACTGGATGATGAAATGATTTTCAGATGGACCACCAGATCATTAATGAGAAGAATTAAGTTTAGCTAATGACATCAGAATGACTTGTGAAAAACTTGTGTTTCATGATGGAAAATGTCAATTTTGTAACAGGACCTAGAGGAAGCAGCATCTAGTGGCAATCAGCGGTATTGCATGTTTTTTGCACTTCCACATTGACTTAATTTCTGAGACCCGGTTTCTGAGTCTATTTCCAGACTCAGTGGATGTGAGGTACTAACAATGTTTCTTTGGATTTCTGAAGTCCTCCTCAGTCAGACAGAGCTGGCAGCCCAGTGGGTGGGGCTACACAATAAAACACACAAATTGTGTCATGTAATTATTTACATTTTACATCCTTGTAAGTACATAAACCGTAGATGTTTGAGATGGTTATGGAGCTTTTTATGAACTATTTTCCCTCATTTTTCACAACAGAAGCACACCCTGGAAACTGAGTTCATAAAGTCTGGATGAGCGTGTAAAGAGTTTGATGCTGTGTGGATTTCAGGACATAAAGATGTGAAGTGTTGTGCATGTATCTTTCAGAGGGCGGGGAGGTATGTTTTTAGAGAGCTGCTGAATTAGTGTGGGAGCTCTGGGATCCATCACACCGCGTACTCTCCCAGTTTTACAAGCTTCTTACAGGGAAGTCGGGCCACGAGTTAATCTCTTGGCATGTACCACTGCCGTCGGACAGAAGCCACATATCTGCACTGAGGACATTTTGCAGGACGAATGCTTTTCAGGAGGAATGCTTTTCTTACAGGTTTCAAGGGCCCAGGGGTCATGAAATTCACTCAGCACATAATTGACTTTGTAAAACTTAAGCTCAAGTAAGAAAAAGAAAAACAGTCAGTTTGCAGTGGTGAGGAGGGGTTTTCCCTTCGTGATTGCGACAGAGTTTATTTTAGGTTTTTTTTTTTTGCTTCTTACCTTCTGCTCTGGACCAGGACATGAAGACAGAGATCTTCCTCCTCCAGGAAGAAACATGTGGAGAGCATGGAAGTGATGCTGTGGTCACTGTTGGTGTAGCAACAAGAAACACCCAACAAAAAGATTTTTATTAAGTCATCATTATTAAAGAGTTGTAGTGACAACAGCAAACAGGGTCAGTTTCTATTATAAAGGTTTATCGCATGGAGGCTTTATATTTGTAATAATCAATCAGCACCTTGAAAGGTAAGTTTTATTTTCATAACATTGTCACAATCGAAGTCATCATCGAAGTCGTCTTTGTCATTTTTGGGCTGAGTGGGGTTGCCAGGGAAACAAAAATGCTGAGGACTATCAGGGAGCGGGAACATCTTTCTGACTCCAGGACCAACTGAGCAATTTTCAACCAGTGGGAGCCATCTTTAAAGTCACGTTTTCAGTTTTACTCAATATGTCCATGGTTGAGAAGAAGATATTTATCTTTTTAATATTGACTGCAGGTGTCAAATTTAAAGAAACAGTCATTTAGTTTCAACTAATGTGGCTGTGCTTTAAATATATTGTATAGAGGAAACCATCCATGTCACTGGGTGAAGTTGAAGCTGAATGACATAGTCGATACTTCATGCTGTTTATAGAAAGGACGACGCTAACATAATGTCACCTGCTCATTTGTGGACCGGCGATTTGAGGCCAGGAGTCGCCATGTTGGTTTGTTGCAGCCAGAAGTGACCAAATTTGGATATAAAGGGATGAGCGAGGAGGCGGGTCTGACCCTTGAACCCAAGGACATTGCTCAGTGTGTCCAGGATGGTGAATGAGCCTCCAGACCACCTGTCAATCACACTAAACACGCCCCTAAATATTCCTCTTTTTGAAGCCAAATATCTGTATAATAGTTTCTCTTCTCTTCTCTCCTCCGTATTGTGCCTTGTACTTCACTTTGTCACCATGTTTGTCTTGGGATTGCACATCACATCATTCAGTTGTTATTTTCATGAGTAAAAAAGACAGTGTCAGAGCTACCTGGTAAATATGTTGACACCGCTCCTTACAAAACAACTCCCATCTGGTAACTGTGATGCTTTCCTCTTCTTTGGGAACATTTGTACTTAGACAGAGGCGGTTGACTAAAGTGGGACGGTGTGGACTGTTGATAAGCTTTAATAACTTCATCACATCCTCTTCCTCAAAGCACCGCTCTGTTCGGACGACTTCCTGAAAGTCACCAATGCTGCATACAAAATAAAAACACAGATATTTACCATCATATTATCACTATCCTGCATATTTCAAGAAATATTTTGTCTTTTACCCCCAGCAAATGAATCAAATATCATAAATAATAAGTATTATAAATTAGAAATAATAGGTTACATGAAGAAGTCTCATTAAACACTTCCATCAAAATCCAGTCAGCAGTTTAACATGCAGCAATAAGTAGACATGTGCATGTTGCCAGTGAAGAAACATTTCTTCATATTTCCACATGAAAAAGATCAAATGTTGTAACATCACTTACGGAGCTAAACACGTGAGGTAGCTACCTTACCAAGAAAACAAAATGTAATTTCTGGTAATCATCCCCTGGGATAAAAACACGGGATCAGTGTTGTTCACACAAAAAAGAAATCCGAGCCACTTAAGTTCCCCGTGGCGGAGGTGAAATGCTGCTGACGCTTCAAAATCTGCAGCGAGAGTAAAATGATGCGGCAATTATCTAATCCAGTTTGTTTACGCCTTAAACCCAGAGAGACAGAAATAAGCTCAGAAATAAAACCCAGTGAGACGTCTGCTCTTCAATGTCTAAATCCAAACTCTGCTTTTATTATATTTTGCCCAAACTGCTGCTGCGGCCCCGACGTACTCTTGTTTGATGCTTTTAACAGTTGGGTGTGTGCAGCTGCGTTTAGTGGTTCCTCACATCGGAGCTGGTTTACTGAACACAGGCGTGAAAGAGGGAAGAATTCACTGATGAGGAAAAAACAAAATCTGGGAAAGTGCTTAAAAGACATAAATACAAAACACAAACCAGAGAGAGAAAGACGAAGAGACTCAAAGGAAAGAAAAAGAAATAAGGGAGGGAAATATGAAAAAAAAAAAAAGAAAAACATTGGTGAGGAATTTGTTTTATGAGAGAAAAACAAAACCGAATGATGGAAGAGAAATGACCCTGGACGTCTAGTGGATGTGGCTGCGTTTTGTTTCTGTGGTGCTGTGGTTCAGATGCCCGCTGACGGCCAGACAGGCCTTTGTAGCAGAGTATCCTCCAGCAGGCACATTTCTGAGTGTTTATAGCTGCTCTGCCAAACATGTTGTGTCTTTTCTAAACTTATTACACAAGGTTTATACAATCAAAAGGTGATGGCAGTGAGGTCATGGTTGATTTTGAATACACCAGGACAAATATGAACAGAGAGCAGAAATCCAAAAAAGTTTAACTGGGCGTATGAGCAGAACTTATGGACTAGACATGGGATCGGTGAACACCTGTGCATCAGTCCTATGGTTAACGTGGTAACAGATACCTGAATGCTGGACTCTGCTACTCTGATCTGCATTCCTTCATCCTCCTGAACCTGGCAGACAGTGAATGAATTCAACTGAATTTCAAATGCTCAATCATTGACAAATTTAAGAATCATGACGACTTGCTGCCTGACTGGTTACTTAATCTGACACGTGGTTTAAATCAGTGGTCAAAATCTGATCAACAGGCAATTGGTTGGATTTGTGGCCGCTGGATTGTTGGTATAGGGCAGGGGTGGGCAATCCTGGTCCTCGACGGCCCCTATCCTGCATGTTTTAGATGTGTCCCTCTTCCAAAACACCTGATTCAAATGATCAGATCATTATCAAGCTCTGCAGAAGCTTGATAATGATCTAAAACATGCAGGATAGCGGCCCTCGAGGACCAGGATTGGACACCCCTGGTAGAGGGAGTGCTGAAATTTGACAAATTCTATTACATGCTGTGCACGGTCAACTATAGTACGATATGATAACATGTACATCTTCAAATCTATATAGTTCTTAGATTTTTTGTTTTAATATATATTTTATTGATCTCAAGTTAAGACATAATGTTGTTGCAATGTTAACTTCTCTAAAGGTCCATTCATACTTTCCGTGTCCACGTGTACGTTGGTGTGCAAGGGTCCACGTGACACAAATCTCGTCATCCAACATGTCAGCAAGCGCTCGAGTGGACAGGGATGGAGTCGACTTTGTCGCCTGGGTGCGGAGGGCGCGAGCAGCTGTGCATATGTGAAGATCAATACAAGTTAACTGCACTGCGTTTGCACCGGATGCTGTATTTCCTTTTGTGTTTTCTTGCTCTTGCTGTCACACTCTCCTGCCAAAATCATCAAGCAACATTGCTCCTCTTCTCGTTGTCATGGGGTCTCCATCCCTTTTACCTCCGCCAAGGAGGTTATGTTTTTGTTGGCGTTTGTCTGTCTGTCTGTCTGTCTGTCTGTCTGTCTGTGTTCAAGATAACTCAAAAACTTATGGACGGATTTGGATGAAATTTTCAGGATATGTTGGAAGTGGGAAAAGGAAGAATTGATTTCATTTTGGGGGTGATCCACAACACCGTCTGGATCCAGGAATTTTTTGAAGGATTCTCCTCGCAAAGTCTCTCCTTGATGGCGTCCATCTTGATATGCTAGCGCAGTCACATATGGCGGTAAAACACTGTCATAAATCGAGAGCAAATACGAGATCCACACGCGAGGCTGCAGAGGAGTAGCGCGCGCGAGTCAAACACGCGCGCGAGCAAATAAGTTTTGCAAGAGCTTTCACAGCGCTCGCGCGAGAGCAAATAACTTTTGCAAGAGCTTTCACAGCGCTCACGCGCAGAGTATCTCCGCTCACGCGGGCAACATTGTCATCGCTCTTGTGCTCGCGAAACCCTCACTCGCTCGCTCGCGAGCAGATTTGATTTTTGACACTGAGTAGGCGGACCCAATCGTCATCGT
>OOFC01030907.1:0-13294 GCA_900323345.1 Pseudochromis fuscus | reverse complement strand
ACTGACTTGTTAAAATTAATATTATAAAGCCTGCAAGGAGGAAAGGAGTAGCCTACAGAAGGATTTAAAACAAATTTTATGGGACTGTGCTGAGGCCATCTATGTTATTCTTTACTATTATGTACTCTGACAATGGGTTGCGCAACTGTACTGTATTACCTTAGTGTTTTGATCTGATATCTAACTGAAGAATACCTTGTTTCACAGCCGAAGAAAACAGATCTGCCATAAACATAAAGCTAGGTTATCATCTGTAACTTGAGCAAATTCAAGTTAAATGTTAAGCTGGTTTCAGTATTTTATCGTGTTCTTTAGGGTCATTACAAACATCAAACTATTACCCTTTTGATATTTAAACTCAAATTACTAATTGTTAACTAACCTACTCACATCCACCAGTGTTTTCATAATACAGTGTGTGTTTCTATTACATCATAAAGTATAAAACAAGGGGCAAACTACTCAATAACTACATTATAATGGTATTATGTAGAGATAATTTATTACAGGTGACATGCGGCAAAGGAGCAGACCTAGATGTATTGTGATGAATAGCTGTGTTTGTGTACATTAATAAAACCTAATGTACTCAATAAAGCAATGTGCTCTTACTGTGGCATTTAATAGTATGAATGTCAATTTTCTGTACTAATGATACTCGTGCCCCAATATTACAACACGAAACACAAGCAATAGCATAAGCGGTGACGCATGTTACAGGGGTACTATGTAATTCGTTTTGGGAATAGGCACAACATCAGCATCAGGGATCGTTACTATAACAAGCCAGAAAAACGCCGTGTTACCGCGGCATGATGTAGATTGTTTGATGTTATTATAAGCTCAACTAAAATAAAAAAGAGCATGTGTTGTGCAGTTGCTTCTCGGTGAGTATGTCGGCGCTGCAGTCAGTCCTGCCGATAGGGGTGTGGAGGGTACAACGTTGCTATTATGTTACCACAACACCCTGGTGCTGTCGCCATTTTCATAGCGCTTTTCTCAGGACGGCGAGACAATCGTGTAGCCAGGGGAGCCTCGCCACGGAGAGAAAATCCCCAAGAATGCATTCAATCGCCTCTCTCATACACTCTAACTTAAGTATCATTCTGTCGGTTCAGTTTCTGTGTTGTTACCATTGGAATTTTTTCGTGAATTCGTCGAAAGCATGGGGCCAGCAAGCTAGTCTGCTAGCAATTAAGGCCAGCACTAGCCTCTCGAAATGTAATGTAAACCGACAATCGAATAGCATTGTCTCCTAAACACAGTGAAATTGAGAATTTCATAGTTTTGGGGGCCGTCGACATAGACCAAAAATAACCGCGGAATGCAACGACCGAGCTGGAGGCTAACGGCATAATGCGTAGAGAGGTTAGCAAAGCAAGCTAGCACCGACACGAAAAAGAAGTGGATTAATACTCGGCTCGTCACAGACAGGAAAAGAGCGTCAACGTTGAGAGATAACTGCTCGGGGCAAACCCAAAGCCGATCCCATATTAATACGGTAATTTTGTTCCAGGTCGGGGTAAAAACAGCCAATTGCGACAGTGTAGTTCAACATGGCTAGGATTGCCAATCGAGATGGAGTTACAAATTGTATGAGTGGGGCGAGATGCCCAAATGGAACATCCCCTCCCCCACGCTTGCAGCATTTGAACCTAATACACCCTGAATCTAAATTAAGTGATCGCGAAATGTACTTCTAAAGTCAGATTGTAACAAAAGCGGCAGTTTCTCGTTTGACATTGGACATATTCTCATCGTGTCACAACTGCGATTCTATAAATGCTCAGGAACCCGTGATATTACTGCGTAATGTAGCTGGGCATTTAAGCTATTTAAACAACTGGCTTTGCTGTTGGGTTGACTGGGACATAATAGACTAAACATCTTCATATATCTCTGTTTACATGCATGTAACAGCTTATTGTTCTCTGGCTTTTAACAGTGAGCATTGTGAACGGAAATAATGTCCCGTGCCCTCAATAAGCAGGATGGGAGCCACCACGACACGATTCAAGTTTGTAACTAATGCTGAATTTATTGTTTTCATGCTTGGGAACAGTATTAGAAACGCTGTATTCAAGCAACATTAGAACCCAAAAAAGAAATGGCGCGTTTGCTGACAACCGTTGCTACACGGACTTTAGCTAATGTACAGTAATTTAACTGGTTGGAAATAAAGCGGGCAGCGGTGTATTGGGAGGTCACATTATTTATACAAAAAACGGATGAAACTGTGCGCAATATGGCCCGCAGTGTCACTGTGTCAAACTAAACATCAAGTGACTCCCCCTCTAGCTCTATTTAGATTAAGTCGGCGTGCGAATTAATATCACAATGTCGTGTTTTTTAACGAGAAGTTCATTATAGCAATGTTGTTGACTGAGACGTTATGGTGTGGGACAGATTCGTGTAACTGCAGCGTTTTTGTCTTGCATTACCCATACTGTTAATGTGTGATTAATGTTGCGGGTGCTTTAACTGTGTGGCAAATACCTACATTTATCACCATGACCTGTACATATTATTTAGTCGATAACTTTGTATGACGTCTGGTGTATTACCACACTATCAACGTAAAGTCAGAATCCTACTCGGTCTGTGTCAAGCTAATTTGAGCTAGTAGCATGCGCTAGCTAGCAAGTGGTCTCTTAC
Organism: Pseudochromis fuscus; assembly: GCA_900323345.1. NCBI lineage: Eukaryota > Metazoa > Chordata > Actinopteri > Pseudochromidae > Pseudochromis > Pseudochromis fuscus. Next base: position 10,639 of record OOFC01030907.1, on the reverse strand, counting down.
GCTTGCCAACTTCATACTTACATTGGAAACTTACGTCGTTTATATAGCAGTTTTCAGGTATAAATTAAGATCAATGTAAACGTAACGGACTTAGCAGCTCCATATCCTCACCAAACGGTGGTGATCAGCCAGCTAGCAAGCTAAACTCAGCTGATACTACAACTACGTTAGCCAGCATCAGCATGATGTGCCTAGCCAGCTAACTTAAAGCCAACAATACCCTTTCCAGGTCGGATTTGTGCTCATTCTATAACAAACACTTAATGCAGTTTACTTACCGTTTTATGTCCACTCTGGAGGATCTGAATAGCGAATAAGGGGACCTGGGTGAGACCCCCGTCGCTTTCCCCACAGCTTCCACAACCAAAACAATACTTCTGTCCACACACTGCGGATCCCTAGCAAAGGTTTAAAATGTTTGTATTTAAACGTGTCCTCTAAAGAGTCCTTTCCTGTGAAAAATCCCTTGCCTCTCGTTTTACGCGGGGACCCAAATTGGGCTAAAAATCAATTGGAAACCGTTAAAACTGAGCCTTTAGTCAACGGCGACTTTTAGAAATTAGATCCCCTCAAACCAGTCTCTTTTCCCTTTGCAAAAATGGCGGCCCTGCCAGGACTGCTGAGACTCCGCCTCCCCCACGAGCCCCCCTCCCTCGCCATCACTAAACCCGAGCCCCGCCTCCACATACTGCGGGGCTACACTCCCGCTTTCACAGGGGCGCCGTGACCGTACTCCGTGCGCGTCCACGTTCGCGACTCCTCAACAAGTCTGCTATTTCTGTCCGGATTTAACTGCGCTATTTAGACGTCAAATGAACAGCGAGAACATTGAACGGACCTCGGCGTTTTTAATAATTTAAAGTGATGATTAAACTTGCTGAAGTTATGAGACAGCTGGTGAATATTACTTTTTCATGATGTTTAAAATTCAAACAATGCAGCACAGTGTGCAATTTATAGCCCGCACTGTGTTCTGTACTGGTTTCATTAATGCCGGTGCTATCTGTAAGATCATGTGTTGAAAGTGAAGTCAGGTGTGGGAATGTTTTTATCAGGAGGTTTTGTTTATACTAATTTCCGTGTCCCTTCTGTTTCCTCTTCCCTCCCTCAGGGTGGAAAGGAGCGATCTCAACCTCTTAAGGAATTTTCCCTTAACATGGACCTGCATAGCAAGTTTATTTTAAACCCTGTCTCTTTATTTGTCTATTTTTGTATTTGTTAGAGCCATAAACACACCAAGCAACAATTGCACACCCCAAATGACTCACCGAGTACATTATTCCACATCTTTATTAACAGTGCTTATGAGATTCACCTATAAGTTTAATACAATCCTTTATTTCACCATTGACAGGGCTGTTAAGGAGCACCCAAATCCGCTATCCAACACAGTAGGAGGCAACTAAGCTGTTATGTAACCCCTTACACAAGAGCAGTGTTTTTATATTGAACTGATATTAAGGAGGAATAGCCCTTGGAACACTGACCAATAAGATTAAATACTGGACCAAAGCTACTGACCATACGGGAGAGCCACAGCATTGTAAAACTTCACACAATAAAGTCAATTGTGTCTGTGTAAAAATGAATGAATCACACTCAAACACATGGGGGATAAATAACCTCACAATTCATTCACATTTTTAGACTTTACAAAAGTTTAGAGAAATACATATATCAAAACAAAGCTACTGAAAGTTGTAATTTATTTTGAGCTGGTTGTGTTATATCCTGTAATCATCGCCTAGTTGTGGTTGCAGTTTACAACCCTTTTGATTTATTTAGCACAGGATCTAAGCTGAGGCGTCTCTCTCTCACACACACACACACACATACATACTTGTAAACAAAAATAATAATTCTAGTATTTTTCCGACTGTTTTTTATTGTTGTGGTTAATCGTTTCTCCAGAAATATGTGTAGAAATCCCTTTGACATCATGTGTTCAGAGAGGATGTTCTCATCGTTTCCATTTATCGACCCTCCCCCACCCTAAACCGCATCCCCTCGCGCATGCGCACTCCTGCGGGACCGCTGCAACGGCTGGTGTTACGGGCAGCCACGTTTGTTTGATAAAAACTTAAAGGGAGGACGGAGGTTTTTGTAAAAACGGACACTGTCTAAACGGAAATGTTCTTCTCGAGGACGATGCAGCGATTAAACGATCACTGTCGATTTTTCCCGAGGAGGATAGCATATGCCCTTCGTGTGTTTTTGGTGTGAAGATGATCTCTTCCATGTTAAAGACCATGGGGAATAGTTGAGTGTGTATGTGCGTGTGGGTGGTTGGTTGGTCGATTCCAAATTTATAATTGTTCTCCCAAAAAAAAAAGCAATTGGTGAAAATGGTCATTTTTGAGCAATGGTTGGTTTATGATGACATCATGCAGTTAGTATTTGTGGGCGGGCTCTGAGCTGCGAGGGGAGAGGGGCGCAACCGGAGAGCAGCTATGACCAGGCGCCATTAGGTAACAAAGTAAAATTAACGTGTGTGTGTTTTTTAAAGAAGCATCACGTTGGATAAAAGCTAAACGAGTTCAAGCGACGATGTGTTTTCCGTGCACGAAGTGGGAAACGGACTATCTAGGCCGTGCTTTAAAACAGCAGCTTCCTTTGGTTAAATGACTTTGCTTGCTGTCGACTGGGAACAAGATGGCGTCGAGGATTTTTTTAACGTTGTGTGCGCGTGTCGAGCACTTCTGGGCGGCGGCGCCACCGTGCGCGTTCTCGCCACAATGTTATTATTTCCTGTTTTCATATCCTGGAAAGTTCTTGTTTGGTTCACAACCGCAGCTGCAAACCGAGAGGTGATCCGTGTGCATCTGGGTTTTACATTTGTTGGTCGTGTTCTGTCAGCTGTGCGTTCACTTGCCACAGAAATGTGACACTAACCCCACATCTTTTTCAGCAATTTAAAGATTTGGTGAACTGTGTGTGTCCTAGTTACATAAGCACTTAATTTCCCCCATGCCATTATTCACATGAATATACAGCTTAACCCATAAAGAGGATAAAATTTTCATGTACAACATAAAAACACCACATCAACTGAACTACTTTGTACATAATCAGCTTTGTTTAGCGTTTGACCCCATCTAGTGGCCCAAGCAAGTCATTTCCAATAGGTGATGTGATTTTAATCTCTTGTAGATGTGTTTTTCTGTTTGAGATGTGGAAATTACACAATAAATGACTGAGATGATAGTTTTCCTTTTTTATTGATTTGTGGAAGAGCATTATTTTTTCAAAGTATTTGGGCACAACTGTCCTGTAATAGAACATAGTCAAGAGATAAGAGAAAATATGTAAAGAATCATCACCCAGTGTCATATTTAATGGAAATAACTAGCTCTTTTGTAGCAGTAATAACAGTGGCGAACAGTTAGCCAATACGATACAAAAGTAGACACACTCTAAATAGATATATAGAAATAATACTAAAATGTAAGTATCGTGTTTAATAAAATAATCATAAAAACTCCACACAAAATCAAATCATGTCAACTGTGAGGAGAAAGCCGTATCTCCAGATGAACAGAAGAGGGCGCTCTCGTACAAAGTTGCAATTTTTATTCAGCCAATCATCATGGAGGATCAAAGAAGGTCAGCGTTCTGTCCAATCACAGCCGCTGTTGTTGGAGGTCGTTTATTGACAAGAGGAGAAGATGACTTCTCGGCCAGCGGTGTGGTAACCAAATCTTAACACAAACCCCAGTATAGCGGGGTTTTGTTAAATAAACGAACATGTTTTCTTTTGGAAGGGCGTTGGGAGTCCTCCGGACCAAGGCTCGACTGTTTAACGCGGCCCGGGAAGGATAACGAGCAGGAAGTAAGCCCGTTACCATTTTAGCTGAAATGCAGTAGTAATTTATTCGTCAGTTCACTGTTAAACTACAAACAGCTTAATTTTAATCCATAAAACCCCGTCTTAAAGATGTATGGTTAATAATATAGATTTAGCTTGACTTTTAGGCGTTTAGGTTAGGTTCCGTTTCAGGTCCAGCGGGGGACCGCACATTGAGCCACAGTACAGGCAATTTCCACAGCTGACGAAGAAACAGAAATTTGATGCGGAGTTAGTCAGCGGTTTCATGTGGTTTTGGATCCTTTGGTACTTCTGGTATGATCCAGATGCAGTGCTGGTAAGTGGGGTTTTATACAGTACTTGTATCATCTCTATTTATACGCGAAGTGGAAGGTCAGTGTATAACTGGGACCCCCATATACACTGACCTCCCTTACCACACCTCACGGTGAAGGTTTGGGGGCGTTACCTCAAATTTGGTGAGTATGGTCTTGCCCGAATGACAACTGTTGTGTATACACGTCTCTTCCGAAAACATTTTACTGTTGGTGCAGGTATCTGTTTTTTTCATGTGGTCAGGATTCCTGATGGGGAACCCCTCATCTTTATGAGAGGAATCTGACAACCCCTCCACCCGGACACTAGGGCCGGGAGAGGAATAGACACAAAGCTGAAAGGAACCCTCAGATGCAAATGGTCTGTGGGGGGAGGGTCATCAGGTGAGACCTTAAACGCCCAACAATGCATTGTTCTACTTCTGTCATGTTGTTCCATTAAACACAGGACTTCATGTGCACTCCTCCACTTTTTGCACAACTTTGCAAAAAATCACTCTGTGAAGACTCTTTAGCTGATTTTTTTTTTGTCATGTGGAAATATTGATACTTAGCAGCTGTGATTGTTGAAGACAGTCAGCCAATAATAATCTGTGTGGGATGGAAGAAGAATTCCCCATTTGTGTCAACATAGATGTGTGACACCAACTTACCAAGAATCGTCTTAATGTACTGCTGTGATTCTTGGTCCAGGACAAAGGGAGGTTCCTCAAGAGCTTTCTTAAAGGCTTAATTCATCAACTTCACAAGTTCTTTGTTGCTTTTGGTTATTAAAGCCAGAACACCATCTGTGCCCCACTTTTCGAAAACATCCTTCAGAATGACCTTTGGAACATTTTTTCCATCTTTCGTCCTGATGCCTCCACCTAAAGATTCCCCTTTAAAAAAGATTTATTTTACCAGCTGATTTATTGTTTTGTCGGTTTGACTCAAGTAAAATGAGACGTGTGATCCTATGAGGACTTTGGATGTACCAAACAGTAATTGTCATTCTATTTTTTTAACAATATGTATTAAAACCACAAGCATGTCCTCTGCAGATGATTCAGTTGGTCATAAAAAGAGGTTGGTGGTGGTGGAGGGGGGTCACATCGGCCCTGTGCCATGTCAGCTTACTGGAATTGACCGTAATCAGCTTTTGAGTCTGCACTCTGAGTCATTGGATTGAAATGTGACCCATTTGGGGTGTTTTACCATCGACTCAAGACAAGGTTAACTTATGTATTACACGTATCAATTTGGTATCATTAGTGCAAAATAATATAACATTGAAGACTGGAAAGGGCTCATTTATATAAAATGAAAGTCAACACAACCCACTGGTACTCTGTAAAGTTAACCCAGACTGAGCTGTCTTGAACCCAGTGGTTTTTAGTGTGTTTTCACAAACTACCAACATATTCAACACTTCACGTCATCTACAAACACATAAAATCCGATTGGCATTCATTTAAGTATTTAGACCTAGAACTCCAGAGAAACTACATGAACATGTGCACACTGATTGGTTGGCAGAGTCAGAAAAACATCAGCAGCTGTGAATCAGAGGAATGTTTTTCCCATTTTTCTTTATCAATAAAGAATTGTTTTCAAATGAGACTTTTTTGTGTGTGGCGTCCTTTTGTATGTTTCCTCATTGAGCCTATGTTATTCATGTAATTTTATTTCCCTTGCTCAGAAAATGATGATGCATTTAATGCAATAAAACACTGCATTCACTAGATGGTAGTGCTAGACAGACAGGAGCTGAGACCGCAATCTTACATGGATTAAAGAGATCCTTCAGTAAGAGATGAGGTTCTATGAATTACGCTTCAATGGAAAACACTTAAGGTTAAGAATAGTCTTTTTACTGTCTTATAGTATTACACTGTTTCACAACAGGACTTTTCACAGTGGACTATGAAAATAAAAGTTGCTGCCAATAATAGTAACAGTGTCTCTGTTCTATTGAAGTTTCCCAGTAAGTGAGCCTCAGTGCAGCAGAAAAAAATATCACGTCAACTGGACTACTTTGTGGATAATCAGTTTTTTTAGCGTTTGACCCCATCTAGTGGTCATAGCTAATCATTTCCAATAGGTGATGTGTTTTTATTCTCTTGTAGATGTGTTTTTCTGTTTGAGATATGGAAATTACACAATATATGACTGAGATGATTGTTTTGTGGAAGAGCATTATTTTTCCAAGTATTTAATGCTGCTCTGATGATTGTGAGTGCACTTGGGCACAACTGTCCTGCACTAGAAGATAGTCAAGGAGTTAAAATATGCAAAGAATCATCACCCAGTGGCATATTTATTGTAAATAACTAGCTCTTTTGTAGCAGTAATATCAGTGGCTAACAGTCAGTACAATACAAACTTAGACAAACTCTAAATAGATATATAAATAATATATAATAATAATAATAATAATAAAGTAATCATAAAAACTCCACACAAAATCAAATCATGTCAACTGTGAGGAGAAAGCCGTATCTCCAGATGAACAGAAGAGGGCGCTCTCGTACAAAGTTGCAATTTTTATTCAGCCAATCATCATGGAGGATCAAAGAAGGTCAGCGTTCTGTCCAATCACAGCCGCTGTTGTTGGAGGTCGTTTATTGACAAGAGGAGAAGGTGACTTCTCGGCCAGCGGTGTGGTACCTCGTATAAATCTTAACACAAACCCCAGTATAGCGGGGTTTTGTTAAATAAACGAGCATGTCTTCTTTTGGAAGGGCGTTGGGAGTCCTCCGGACCGGGACTCGGCTGCTTAGACAAGGCCCGGGAAGGATAACGAGCAGGAAGTAAGCCCGCTACCATTTTAGCTTAAATGCAGTTGCAATTTATTCGTCAGTTCACCGTTAAACTAAAAACAGCTTAAATTTTAATCCATAAAACACCATCTTAAGCATGTATAGTTAATAATATAGATTTATATTGACTTTTAGTGTGTCTTGGATTCTTTTTCGTGTTTCAGGTCCAGTGGGGGACCGCACATTGAGCCACAGTACAGGCAATTTCCACAGCTGACGAAGAAACAGAAATTTGATGCGGAGTTAGTCAGCGGTTTCATGTGGTTTTGGATCCTTTGGCATTTCTGGCATGAGCCAGATGCAGTGCTGGTAAGTGCAGTTACATACAGTACCTTTATCATCTCTATTTACACGCGTAATGGAAGGTCAGTGTATAAGGTGGTGTGAGAAAACTGTTTTCCAAATCATTGCTTTGGACGCATACACAGGTGAAATAGGTCACGTCAGAACCCTCAAATCTAAATCTGTGGCTAATTGTGGTGCACTTTATTAAAAACATCCGTAATTTTGCTTATTCGTGGAATTAGTCAGTCAGGAAGTCATGTAGATAAATTAATTTAATGATTTTTATGATCCCACCAATCAGATTGCTAACCTCCTGAGATTTTCAACACAACAGTGTGGAGCTTATTTAGAGTGGGTGAAATGTGTATTGATGAAAGTGTCCATGTGAGGAAATGGTCTACAACAGCACCATGCCACCCTAGATGTGGTAAAATAGAAGATTTGTAGCAGGAAATTTGCAGAATTTAAGTCATGAATCATGTTAACGTGGAGCAGAATGTCAAATTAATGTTTCCAACATCTTGAATCGATGCCACGAACTGCAACGGCTTGTTTTAAGACTAAAGAGGCCTCCCCAGTATTAGTGAGGAATCTCTAATGAAGTGTTCGCTTTGTGTGATTATTTGATTGACTTTATTGATAAAGAGTCATCCGTCTTCTGTAGGGTCACTTCCCCTGGCCAGATGCTTCTCAATGGACCGATGCAGAGCTGGGTATTCCACCAGATGATGAGGAATAAGGTAATTTTGTCAGTTTAAGTGTGCCAGGATCAATTTATGCAGTCAGGGAAAACCCAATTTATTATACAAATAGGTCAAACAACTCTGAAAATCCACTGAACAGCAGCAGATGACAACTAACTCTTTGGTTAAATGGTTTGGGCAAATTATGTTTACGGGGGGAAAACAGAAGTAAATACAACTCACATAGGAAACAGGTTTGAAATAAGCTATATTAGTTTTAACTTTGACGTAGAAGAAAGAATTGTGGCATGTGCAAAAATTTGGGCCCTTTAAGTCAATACCTAGTCCTGTTTGGGCTGTGGACCCACATTGAGGAACATTTATATCAGGAGGACACAAGCTACAGTTTTTCTTGAAAATGTCAGTGGTGGACTTTGAGGTCTGCTTCACCCAAACAGTTCCACTTTAGCTATCACAAAGTTTCAGATTTGTGTTGTCATGAGGTTTAAAATGTCAGAATTTGAATTTGTTGCAATTGGGTTGGCTTTTGTTTTTTCCAATCTATCCCTATAACTGTAGGTACTTAGCAATGGTTGTTTAGGTTTTGTCTACATGTCACATCTTTAATGCAGCTGTTAGGTGTTGATTCAGCTGTGGTCATTTTCCAGGCTGTACATTGTGGTGCTCTGGAACTGTACTGCCTTAAATAGGTGTTTAGTTATTTGTATCCACCCCTTTTTATATCAGACCTGTCAATATGATCCTGTCCACTTTGATAAAATGATAAAACATGCACATTGAAGCCCTCATGAGGAGGATTCATTACAGGACTACAGCAGTTTTAAAGTTTTGTATTCATCCACTGTTGTAAACCTGATTGTTTTCGTCTGTATGCAGATCACTACGAGGGATTCAAGCTGCTGTGTCTTCATGAAAATCTCCTGAAAGTCCTTGTTGTACATAGACGAATAAACTTCTTTAAGTTAAGCTGCAGTCTTCTCATGTGTAAACCTTGTAGTAAACTTTCTAGATTAAAACCTGGAAGCTGTAAAGTTGTTACAGGAAGCTACTGTTGGGCCAAAGGATTAAATTCAGCTTGACAAATGACCAGTATATTATTTTCATTAGTTTTATTTACACGCAATTTTTGAAATGCAGAAACAAAATGCAACGCATTAACAGTGTCACAGTTAGCCAGTGTTTGTATATTTCAAATCATAAGCCATTTCAATCTGGGGAAAGAAAAATTAAAACATTGCAAGAACCAACACACAAACACAAATGCCAAGAGAGCTGCATATAAAAGCAAAAGAAGGGGACAGATCCTGTACGGTGAAAAACTACAGCTTATGACAAACCCTGCCTGCGGGCCAGTACGTGTTTGTTTTTTTTCCATGACTTGACATGCAAAGAGTTCAAAGGTTAAAGTGTAGTGTAAGGAAAAAACAGGAGGAAATTAGTCTGGCAATGTGGTTAATACTAATGTTGTAAATTGGTTCTTTGTGTTAGGATTACAGGGCTGAAGTGATTGATCACACAGTCACTCACAGGTCATGTGCACAAGTCAACCTGAGCAAAGCTTTTTCGAAGTCTCACGCTGTTCATAGAGTTGTCTTAAAGCTACTTGGCAACAGTTCGCCTGGGTGTCATTAACACGGGTGAATCTAACAACAAAAGTGTTTCTTTGTAACACTGGCGGCAGCGGGGACAAATTCATGTCATCAGGAGTTTGTAAAAGTAGCTTAAAGATACAATGACTGACTGGTAGATGCTTGAAAACCACAATCATGAAAGAATATATATTTTGTTCTGGAGCTATGAAAAACAAAACAAACCCCAGCGTCTCTGAAGCAGGAGTCGTTAAAGTCTTGTGAGTGAGTACTGAGAACATCCCGTCTGCATCCATGATGTGGCTGGTGGTTAATCAAAGGTTATGTCCATGGCATCATTCCCTGAGAGTGAAGAACTGCGCACCCCGAGCAAAAAAACACACATCTCACATCTGAACTGGTATTTAAAAAAAAACAAAACAAAAAAAAACCTCACTCATCCCATTGAAGTTCCTCAATCGTTGACTTCTGAATACATCAACTACTTTGGATCAACCACAGTGGCTCAGAATACTTGGATTTTTCTTTTTTTGCTAAATGATCAGTGGCACTAGTTGAGAACGCTCAGGTGTGGATATGAAAAGTAACCTAGTCTCTATTCGCACATAGCCGCCCAACACCTCTGGCTACAGGGGGGGAGGGAGAAGTGGAAACCAGAACAGACGAGAATCAACACAGGCTCTATTCAACTGGGGAAGGGGAGAAGATTTGTGACAATAGAAGGTAATAAAATGGTTTGTAGGTAAACTGCTACTCAACAGATGATCACATGAACTCTAAAAACATCCACATTTACAAAAAACATGTTAAAAATTTAAAAAAAAAAAAAAAAAAAAGAGAGAGAGAAACCCCCATTAAAAAGGAAAAAAAAAGACCCCAGAATAGCTGAGGCTTTAGGGTCAAAATATAATAAAATCATTACCTCTTTCAATTAATAAATACATCATTCAGAATTCATAAAAATAACATAAAAAAAATCAACATCACATAAAACGAGAATAAATTAAGCAGGATCTCATGCGAGTCGTTTCAGAGTCAAGACTCGTAATTCCTATTGAATTCACGGAGAGGCAGCACTTTGAGGGACTTTCATGTTGCTCAGACAGACACAGACTCTTCCTCG
>OOFC01030906.1:34254-51558 GCA_900323345.1 Pseudochromis fuscus | reverse complement strand
ACAGCCCGTGTGCTGACACAGTTATGCAATGTGACGTTACTCCACAATATCTAACAGGAGTTCACGCTGGGACACCTAGACTCCTTACTGGCTCCATGAACATGCATTCCTACTGGGAAATTACACAGAGGAGTTACACACACACACACACACACACACACACACTTCCCTTCATACAGATGACACAATTTGATCACGCAGAGTTCTCGCTCTCTCTCCCGCCTCCTCTCTTCTCTCCTCTCCTCTCGCTCCCGTTCCTCCTCCTCCTCTCATCATTCCCTATCTTTCCCCCTCAGGACAGGTTCAGGGTGAGGGCAGCGTACAGAGGGAGAGGATGGAGAGATGGAGGATATGAAGTATGGAAGGAGGCGCAGCAGCGGCAGCAGCTGTCCACTAATGAGGTGCCTGGCTCCAACTATAAACTGCTACCGACAGATATCGCCAGAGGATGGCCGTTCATTGTGTGTGTGTGAGAGTGTGAGTGTTATCTGTGTCAGTTGTTGCATTTGCATCTGTGCATCTGTGGGTGTGTGTGGGGGTGTGCGTAAATGCATCGACGGGCAGCGAGAAAGTAGCGAAAATGAATAATCTTACAGTAACAGTACGTTCAAGCTTAATGATTTATTAAAGGAACAGGTCATCGAATTGTCCTGAATAAAATGTTCTGTCGCAAGTTTATTTACAATCTTAGAGACAGAACTCACACAATCACACAATCTGTTTCCAGAGCTGTCTATATTTTTGCATCTTTAGCTGTGTGTTTGTGTGTTTTAACCAACTATACTGAATTGTTGGTGTAATTATGTTCACTAACAACATGTTTTTGCCTCCATTTGGTTTTGTTTCATAGCAACATTGCAGAAAAAATCCTTAACATCTCTCCCTGATTTATTCATTCATGTAGTTTTTATTTTTATTTTGTTTTTATTTATTTTATTTTTTTTAGAGAGAGTACTACTCAGACTGTATATGCGAGTGGACAAAGTGGACTAACTGTGTCTCAAAATTGAGGCCAATGCAGAAGTTAAAAAGTGCAAGCCACTAGAGGCTGGCTTAAAAATGTGGCTCCGATAAATTCAAAAATTTCTAATTGTGAAATAATCAATTATTCAGATCATTTGGATTTCAGCAGGTACAGTCAAGTCTTCCCTTTAATGATGGTCCAACTGAAAATCACTTCCTCATGAAGTCGACTGCAAAAAGAGGATGATTTAGGGGAGTGGTTAGTTTGATTGACAGGTCTGGTCCCACCTCTGAACTTGATTCTCATACACATTGTGCAGTGTGCAAAGTCAGACCCGCCTCCTCATTGCTCCCTATATTTCCAAATATGGTCACTTCTGGCTCCAAACATGGTGATGTTAAAATACCAACGTCCTGTTTCACCACAAGAGGAGACATGAACAGTGTCCAAACTATAGCGTTGGTGCATCAGGTTTGTGCTCTCTGGCTGTTTTCTACTTTCATATATTTTACATAACAATAAATGGTGTTAAGAGCACATTAAAACAATACAACAAATCAAATCTTTATTTAGCTTCAGATTATGAAACACGTTATTTTATCAGTATGTTATCCCAGTTATGTTGACGACACACCAGTTTATGTAAATGTTACAAGGTGAGTGCAAACCGAGCCACTAATCTGCAGGAGAGTCCAGGACTCAGTTTCTATGTGCACATGAGGATTTATATAAAAAGGAATTCACTGTAAAGAGTAACAGCAAGTGGAGGGTTTTCATCAGTAGTAGACAATAGTCACCATTAGTTTTTACTTTAATGCTGTTGTTTATGTAACATACATGCAGATTAAATCCCACTTCATCTCTCATGTTTGTGAACTGTGTGTGTGTTGATGTGTTAGTGGATCATTTTGACTGAAGGACTTTAGCTTTTCCTTTCAAAGGGAACTTGGTGACTTTGAAATGAGTTTAATTTGTTTGGGTTTTTTGGAGAAGACTTGATGGGACTTGCTTGTTGGAAATAAAAAATAAACCTATTATGGTTAAAAAAAAGGAACCATTACAGTAGAATGCTTAATAGCTGCAGCAAAAACACACTATTTTCAAAATTACCTTCCCACATGAGGGAAATATGTGGTGATTTAAACAAAAACGACAAGGTCGTTACACAACGCACGCCACAACCTATAATCAGGCAAGATAAAGCCCAACAGAAGAAACTGACTGAGTGATTTATACTAACGTCGGGTTTGTATATGACTTATTATTCTGGTTGTGTGCGTGTGTGTTTAACTCATAAACTGTGGCCAACATCTCCTGAGATGGAAAAATATTTTAGTGCGAACTTATTGATATTTTTATGTGAACATGTTCTTCGTATTACCAGAAACCGTGCAAGTGCAACCACGAAGAATATCTTTTTTAAATTTTCCTGGACAGTTGGATCGGAGCAACACTGGCGTACAACGAGGGTCCTGATATCATTATCTTACTAACAGTGAACAGATGCAGAGGCAGGGGATTGAGGCCAGAGGACTGAGGCGCTGTTCCTCCATTTGTAATTTCACTTCTTATCATGTCCTGGCAAAATTGTCGGCTAATAGAGTGCGGCTTGGAAGACAAACATTTGGACCACTCTCAGTGCGTTTGATGTGACTTGCCAGATGCCTCAATGACTTTGAAAGTGAACCCATATTTTCAAAGATATGATAAGATTTGTTCTCCCTGTGTGTTCAAGAGTTAAATAGATTCATTTTCCCAGGTCTGCTCCTGATCAGAGGAGCAGGGAGTAATAACAAAAAAAAACCCAAGTCTCATCGGAGGCATTATTACAGAAACAGAAAATTTAATTTCAAGTTTTTGCACAGTTGATGTTGATGAAGGAAGAAAAGGTCAGGTTTTCTCGCTGTGAGGAAATCCTTTTATTGCTCCAAATATGTAAAATAAATAAATAAATAAAATGATCATCTGCTCTTGTGAAAACAAAGGGAAACACACGAGCTGATTCGGCATTTTTCTCCCTCAAAAAAGTGGCAGGAGGGAGGTGATGGACGGCAGCGCTGTAGAGCAAGGCAGATCCAGGACACGGAGTCCAGACGGTGGAGGGGTGGATCTCGCAGCACTAGGTGAAATTTACAGCGTGTGGTCCCTCGGTCTAAGCGCAGATATTAAAATCATTACCGCTGTGTGTTAGCATAAGCTTTCCTCTGCGAGAGCCAAAGGGCCGTGTTTTATGGCTCTTTTATTTAGTAATCCACGGCGGTTTTCTATGAGGCACAGTTTCCCCTCCCAGCCTCCTGTTCTCACTGTGCTGCCTTTATCAAAGAAGCCCATTGTGTATTTAATATTGAGCCCATAATCCAGTTATCAATCCTGGCTGGGAAAGAAGCACATACAGTAAGTTCTGAAGGTCAGCGCTCAGACGAATAGATTTAGAGACAATAAAGATAAAGTTGAAAAGAAATATTTCCAGAGAGGGAAGTAAAGTCACAGGCGTATATTGTATGTACAGTGTAAAAACACACTCCACACACACATGCCCAGACACCTTGTCCTTAGTTTAACAGCCTTGTAAAAATTATAAATAAAATGCAATGAATTTAAAGCTTTTATTGGTGTGTGTGTGTGTGTGTGTGTGTGTGTGTGAGACGGCGGTCATCGGATACAAGCAGCGCCGCAGCCTCGGGGAGAGAGCGGCTCCGTGTATCTGGCATTCCTCCGCAGAGTAAACACTAAGTCATTGCTATGTTTTATGTCAGGCCAGAGAAATTCATTACGTCTTATCACACATTCAGGTTTCTGGGGTCAGCTGCGGAGCGCAAACCCACACATGTACTCAGTGTTTATTATTGTGCACTTACATATTATTGCACTCCTACGTTTTCATGACTCGCATATGGGGCAAAGGCCCAGCCTGAAATTCAGTGTTTATTAAATGGGCGGCTATGAAGGAGTGCACATGGAAAAGTCATTGCTGACATTCTCGCCGCATAAACAGAAAAGAGGAGGCGCAGTAAAAAAAACCAAAAAAAAGTAGTGGGAGTATAAATCAAAAGGATCTTTTAAACCGAATTATGACCAAAAAGCACAGTGTCTGTCAATAAGTGGTATCGAGCCATGTGGATCAGTTTTTATTTTTGTCACCAGGCTTTAGATGTCTCCAAAAAGTCTGCCTGCACCCCACTATAATAATACAATAAAGCAATACCCTCCATGAGACATGTTGACAGGATATTCAGATTTATACAGAGAAACTATGTGGATTTCTGCGCCAGCCAAAGACCCGAACCCATCCTCCCTTTGTTTAACATCAGCCCCACTGAGGCAGAGTGATGCTCAACGAGAAAAATCACAGCCACGATCTGTCTGTGCTTTACATCAAAACAATAATATACACACCCACTGTGGTTCAAGCAATGATTACTGTTTGAGGTAAAACAATAAATTGTCACCAACTAGAATAATTCTGCAAATCTCCATCCCTGTTCTTCTTTAAATGAATAGAAAATACAGTTTAAATAGGTTGATAGCTTAACAGCCCAAAAGAAACATGTCAGGCCAGTGGAGGACAGTAACGGAGTACAATTACTTGAGTACTGTACTTAAGCACATTTTTTTCAGTATTTGTACTTTACTTGAGTATTTGTTTTTTTGGAAACTTTTACTTTCACTCCACTACATTTCAAAGACAAATATTGTACTTTGGACTCCACTACATTCCCAGGAAGTGTGTGGTTACTTACTTTATATACAGTCTATGCTGGCAATGTGTTTCAGGCAGTTTGTCCAAGTAGAGTTACCGTCGCTCATGTGCAAATCGGCAGGAAGTGACCGACAGCAGAATCGAACAATAAAGAGGGAAGACAGGAAACAGCACGGGTTTGTTGTTTTACATTAAAAAAAAAATGCTATATAGCATGTTAGCCTCTCGATGGGAAATTTGAAAACAAAAAAGCAAGACCGAACAGTCAACCAACAAAGTATTATGCACACTCTGCAGGAAGGAGTTTTCTTTTCATCGAAGCCCTTTCAGATTAAAATACCACATTAACAGGAAGCAGACGTTAGTTGGGGATTGACTCGGGCACTGAGAACAATACAGCAATGTACTGATATTAGAAAATGTACTTTTACTTTGTTCTGTTGAATACTTAAGTATTTTTAAAGGTAAATACTTTAGTACTTTAACTTGAGTAACATTTTGACCAATAACTTTTATTTGTAGTTGAGTAAGATTTGACCATGAGTATCAGTACTTTGACTTAAGTACTGAAGTTGAGTAAAAGTTAATGTGTTTTTGTTCGGCAGTACTAATGCCAACACCGTGCAGCCATGATGATGACATCACATGGGCACAAGGCTGAATCTCCACTGGTGTTGGTCTTCACTATTGAAGAGATGAAATGACTCAAAAGGCAGTGAGCTTGTTGTCATGACAACAGTGAGTAATGTAATAACAATATCAATGCTTCTACAGTCTATCGCACCAAGTGTAGCTTCTGAGCCCATGTGATGTCAGAGCATTTCGACCAATCAGGAAAAATCACCCATTTTTTTGATTGGATGAAATATTTAAAGTGGCAGCCTCCATGAGATCATCCAGGATGTGGATTCTGCTTCAGGACCGACTTTCATATCTTAGCTGTATGAGCTCAAACGTTATTTATATTATATGTTCTGTAACAAACATTACACGGTGTGAGAAACTTCATCAACTGTTCGGGTATCTGATCATCTTATGTTCTCACCATCTTGGCCACTAGACACCTGGATAAAGGTTCTGAGCATGACTTGTTTAAAGGTCGTAATGTTTGATGATATGATGACAGGAAGTTGAAGCACATCTAGATCCATACTCCTAAATCCTGACTATAACCAGGGTACTCATCAACAAAGCCACTGATATAACATATTAATCTTTTTAAAAAGGAAGATTATTCTTTTGTCAGGCTTCAAAAACTTTCTAATTACAAATCTGA
The DNA here is from genome assembly GCA_900323345.1 of Pseudochromis fuscus. Classification (NCBI taxonomy): domain Eukaryota; kingdom Metazoa; phylum Chordata; class Actinopteri; family Pseudochromidae; genus Pseudochromis; species Pseudochromis fuscus. Next base: position 45,618 of record OOFC01030906.1, on the reverse strand, counting down.
TGTTTTATTCACCCGTCCAACAACCCCTACCTCCTGCTGATTTTTTCTATTTTTTTATCCTGTAACACATTGTTCCTGTTTTGTTGACATGACTCATAATTTCTACACATATGTTGTTTCGTAAGATTTGTTGATTTGTACAACAATCTCCTGGTTCTGCCAAATTTAAGAGAGAAACGCACACCGCATCCTGAGGCTATGTTTTTGGTTTACTTTATCACTGCTCACTGTTTTCAGTCAGGTTTTGCTGTCCTGATTTCTCTTCCCACAGGGCATTGCACATCAGCTTGCAACACATGACCAACATGAATGCAGAAAGGAGAAATATCTTAATAAATGACATTTGAAAATAACCAGGTCCATACCCTGCTGGAACCCAAAGCTTTACGCAACACAAATGGCACAAACTCAATAGTTTGTTGGACCCGCTGGGTTCACATCAGCTCTGAAAACATGTTGCTGTAAAAGTTGGAAGTCAAATTTCAGTGCTTTCAGATATAAAATCCAGTGTACTGACTGGATTGGAGGCAGGTATTTCAGAAATGGGAACATCAAACCTCGAGCAAATAACACCCAAACTGTCTGAGTGCACGCATTGCAATTTATGTTGGTGTGAAAGTTTGTATTGTAATTTGTGCTTGCTGACCCTCCACAAAAACTAACAGAGCGAGTGGGACTGTGAGACGTAAAAGATAAAGGAGTAATATATGGTTTACAGAAATCTGACTCCGGCATACCAGACGTACCTGTCTGCTACCTTTCACTTCTCTTCTTGCTGCTTGGTATGCTTTTGATAAAGAGCAGTACCCAAGGCCATGAGGAAAAAAAACTCATTCTACTTTCTCCTCAACATTATATAATTGACTTCAATGATCAAAGGGTGCTTCCAAGCTCTCTGACCATTTGGTTTAACTCAGCCTTGTCTTTTTCTGGGTTGAAATACTTATGAGATTTTCTGCATTGATGTAATGGATTCAGGCCTTGGAGTTTGAAGGCCAAAGACAAGTGCGTATTGTACATTGTGTCTGTTATCATGAGCTAATTTCCCCCTCAAACCACACGTTAAGACCTTCCCACCCTCGCACAAACGCCACACTTTATTGATTATAACTCCTTGTTATGTCTTGCTGCTCGCACACTGAAACCTCCGACACAACGACAACTTTCTTGGCCTAGAAATGCGTTTGCTCTTCTGTGGATAGAGGCTCCCTTGTGTACAGGATGGCTTTTCCTCTGACTGTAGCAGATACCCTTGGCCCAGTTCATCCGCAGCTCATCACATGCGTGGCAGCCATGTAAGGTCGTTTCACGTGTTGTTAAACATTAGTGGCTGCATCATTCACTCAGTAGCAGGAAATAATTTTTTTTTAAAAAAAGCCCCGCGCATCAGACCGTGAAGTCACACTGTATTAGCGCTGAATGAAAAAAAAGCTCATAACTTGGATGCGTTGTGTACTGTAGGTGACTTCATTGATGTATTTGTTTGCTGCTAATTAGACATTATGTGTCCTACTTCTGTACTGGCAGAGCTGAGTGTTAGTGGGAGTACAACTGGCAGATATCCGAAGTTGCAAAGGAATAAAGAGAATGACGAAGCGAGTGTGTGTGTGTGTGTGTGTGTGTGTGAACTCGGTGTATGGTGCACTGCATTCTGCGGTTTGCAGCTCCGGTGACTGATGTCCCGTCCTTCCTGTCTGCCTGTGTGGATTGATGTACCCGAATGCACTCCACTACTCAAGGCCGGCTCCTCTCTCACTTCAAGTCCCCCTCGCTGACTTCTCCCTGATCCCGGCTCAGCTCACATTAGCTCAGCCTGACCCCCTCCAGCCCTCGCTGACCCTCACCAGGCCTAGCTTGGCTCCCCTCATTCAAACCCGACCTCGTCTCAGCCTGGCTCGCCTCAACCCATCTCAACCCTCTCAGCAGGAGGAGGAGGAGGAGGAGGGGGAGGATGAACCTTGAGGCCGGCAGATACACGAGCCCTAACTGCTTTTTCATTAAGCTGACTGTCATTATGAAAAAGCCCTTTCTTTTACCTTGTTTTCCTTCTCCGGCTGTCTCTCTCCTCCTCTGCCTCCCACGCCTTGTCTGTCTCCCTAATACTTTTACGTTCAAGGACGGAGCAGTCGTTTGATGCTTTACGGTTGGAGAGGAGCCGGGACTGAAATGAACGTTTGTTCTACTTTGTGTGTATTTGTGTGCAAAAAAGTGCAGTTGTGCAGGGAGGGGGTGGTGGTAGAGGGTAGCTTGAGGAGATAGATGATGAGAGTGGGATGGCCGTTGTGAGGTGATGACCTCAGTAGTGTGGAGATTTAGTGTATAAGGGCAGAACGCTCTTTTGAGAAATGGAGCGGTGTGTATTTCAAGTGATTAGACAGCACTCGTTCCACCACTACAGAGGCAAACAGAGTGAGTATTGTGTTGCAAAGGAGAGTTCCTACTACTTTGCTGCTTTTTTTTTTTTAAGTGCACAAGCAGCCGCTCTTCAGTTTGAGCCGCTCCGTCTTCAGCATCTTCAGTAAAGTTGTTGATGATTTTCAGCTCGGATGTCTTGCATTCGCTTAATTTATCCCTCACTTTAATTGGACGTAATGACGGTTTGATGAAAACCACACACGTGCAACAGCTCCTGCAGCAAACACACACATACACACTGTGTGTACGAGCGCCTCATTCCCCCGGTCAGCCCCCCTCTAAATTCACCACACATGCGAAGCAGACAATCCTCCTTGACATCTCTGACACAGCGCGGCTGTATAGCATTTTTATTTTTCTTCTGTCCCAAACAAAGCCCATAACTCAGGCACCCTTTCCACTCCAGATCGTAAAGACGGGGTGGAAGGAATGAAAGGCGAGTGGCTGCTTTACGGCGGGGAGTGGGATGTAAATCGTCCAGGTCGTCAAAGCGAGGGACGGCTGGGGCTGAGGAGGGCCCCTGCTACTCTGGGGTCCAACTCCAAAACAAAAGATGTCTGCTTCTCTGACGAATCATCACCCACCCACCCCCACCCCTTACATCCCACAGTACACCTTTGGTAAAGGGCAGATCCCACTTGCATGTGGCAGACAAGCATCTGCACTGCATGTGAAAGTACAGCAGCGAGTGGAAACCGAGCGAGAACATTAAATCATCCTAATTCCCGCTTCAAGCACATCCTCTCCTCCTCTTCATCCCCGCATCTTCCCCACTTCCTCTGCTAACTAGCCGTGTTTGGTGACCATAAGTGCTGAGAGTGTGCTGTGCTGACGAGCAGAGTGACTGTATTTATGGCTCTTTCATAGGTCCCGCATGAATTATGCATGAGGTCTCATTGTGGCGCGCAGAGGAGCGCTGGATGTAAATCGATAGGTGTTCACTTCGACTGACACAAATGATATCTCCCCTAAGCAGCTCCCTCATCTCTCTCTCCCTCTCTCTCTTTCACTGTGTCTCGCTGTCATTTTACACCTCGTCCCGGGATAATAATGTTTACCGATGCAACATCACTCGCGCTTACAAAAACACATGTGAGCAAAACACAGGATTAGGGTAGCTTTAATGAATGTATTCATGTGTCGCTAGGAACGGATAAACAGATGAATAAGTAAATTCTATTCATTGCCTGAAAGGAGAAGAAGGGAACAAGCATTGACTGGAGCTTTCTTTCTCTATGAAAGCATCTCCTCTGAAAGGAGAGAGACTGATGTAATGGGATGTAAGAACGGCATCATCTCTGGATTACAACAAAGACTAAAAGGTGTCATTTAGACGCTAATTACTGTCATTGCTCACATGATATCATTTCTAGAAATATTTTTTTACATAGTCCAACGGTGTAATTTTTGATAGGCACCACCACTTGACACCTTCCCTCTGATCTCCGGTCTTTCTTCAGCTCTGTTAATTTTTTTCATTAAAAACTTCTCAATGCCCAAAAGTCTTTCCGATATGTCACAGTGTATTGAGTTATATGCAGGGCTGGTTACCTTGTACTTTGCCTAAGTCACCTAAACTATGTTTACTAGGAGATAAAAGTGAGGTACCTCTTTTGAATAAACATACCTTCAGAGTGTTAAATACTGGACTGGTGACATGTGCCCGTCTTATTCTAAAATTTTGGGAGGACCCTCAGACTCCAACAATTAAAATGTGGACGGAAAAAAATGACTGAAAATATTGCTTGTGAAAAAATGCATTGTAAAAACGAAGCCATCTTGGAACAATGGGACAGCTTTTGCACTTATATGTGTACAAAGTGACTTGACAGGATACACACAGTTTGTCCTCACCAATTTATGTTTTGTTTTTAATGTTTTGTTTATTTTGTTTTGTTCAATTTCTGTATTTTGTTTATAAAATGCGAAAATGATATTTTAATAAAAACTTAAATTACAAAAAAAAAAAAAACTTCCCAGCAAAAATTGGTGCAGTTGATGTAAAGTCGGTGCTGCCTCTTTCTTCATACAACCAGTGGGAGTACCAAATTCAAATCTCTATTATACTGTATTGTATTGCACAGTAGGCTCTAGGATCGAATCTCAGCTCAGTCCTTTCTGTGTGGACTTTGGATGTTCTCCTTGTGTAGCAGTTGTGTTGCACACGTGGATCAGGATCTGCACCTTTAACCTACAGATGTAGCACAGGGGACAGTCATCACACACACCATAACAGGGCTTCTTTATCTCCTGCTGCCCAATAGCTGACCAAGTTTTTTTTCCCTGTGTGTGTGAAAATCAATTTACAAAAATATTAATAGAAAACTGCCATAAAATAAAACATGCCTACAAAAGAAAATGTATATCCTTTTTACAACATGGCATAAATCAGCATAAAGCCATGTGAAATACACATGTGAGTATCTCACAAAAAATAAGATAAAACAAAATATACACAATAAATAAAATTCTTAATCCCTTTTTAAAAGCTACTGGTACAATATAATCCTTCAGGAAAAGCACAAAAACACATCACATATAACATTTCAACATCACTTACAGATGTAGCACAGGGGACAGTCACCACACACACACCGTAACAGAAGCCCTGCTGCACGTGAGACGATATGCAAATGAGGCCAAAACTCTGACTAATTTAACAAAATTAACGGCAGATTATGGGGATAAAAACAATAGCAAAACTCTGAAATACATTAATAAGACTCTGTTGCTACATTTTCCTGCAGTTTTACCCGAAGTCAACTAAGGTTTAAACATGCTAGCTAAACAAGTATAGAGAACGTCACAACACACGTCTTACCAGCACAACAGCTGTCCAAGTTTTACCGGGACTACGTCAAACGTACACTTTGTGTGTTTCATTAATTAAGCCCCCTATTGCTACAACAGGTGAAAGGAACTATAATTTCAACTCAATGATAAAATATCATTAGAGAAAAAAAGGCACACAGGTTTTGAGAAAGTTCACTAAAGAATAAAAAAGAAATATCTTCTCAGTTACACTTGTGCCTTCCTGGGATTTCTTTCCCACAGTTCAAAGACATGCTTGTTACTCTAAACTGACCATACGTGTGAATGTGAATGGTTGTTTGTCTCTGTGTGTTAGCCTGCGAGGGACACGCAACCTATCCAGGGTGCACCCCGCCTCTCACCCCGTCCCAGCTGGGCTAGGCTTTGCCCCCTACGTTCAATAGGATACGTTTTCACACAGCTCAGTTACCAGTATTTTGCAGCAGTAGTGGTGCAGTAGATCCTTTACTAAACATCTGCGTCTCTGTGTAATGAAACCATTGTTGAACTTTCATGTGAAACATTTTTCAGACGGATCTCTCTGCTGTTGCTTGTCCCTTTTCTTCTTTGTGGAGCTGTGTCTGTCCCATGCAATGGTCCAAAAACACAGAACAGGTTGTAAATCTTACTGAGGCAAAGTCGTGATTTAAAGCTGAGTCACAGCCGCTCCTAAATCAGCTCAATTTGGGGAGAGAGGATCTGTTTTATGTCAGTGAAATCTCAGTGATCCAATGGAAATCCTTATATTTAACACTGGTTCCAACTTAGTGACGTGATTCAACTGGCTGTGGCAGAAGTAAGTAATTATAGTTTTAACAGTTTAAATTACGGATGTTTTGTGGAGACATAATTTCCCCTCAGGGATCAGTAAAGTTGATTCTGAGATGAAATGTATATTTTAGTTATAGCAGACAATGAAAATCTATCTTTGAGTAAGTGCTGCTATAGCTAATAGTCCTGCTAGCAACCAAGTTAGGTAGCCTGCTAACAGGCTGCTAGTAGCTTAGCTCGTGGGCTGTTATGCTAAGAAGCTTCCAGCAGTCTCCATATCAACAGGACACATACATGAATGGAAATATTAATAATTTATTTTGAGTTCGTCTTTCAAAAATAAGGAAAAGTGGTTAATTGTGGACGTTTTGCCACAAAGTAACAAGATTTTATACCATGGCACTTATTCATGTTCTGAGTAAGAATAAAGGGACACACAGAGGGCTGATGGGAATTTCATTCGATATTACATTTGCATTATGTTTACTCAAATTACCGACAGATATTTTTTTTTTACATTATGGAGGTAACTGGAAATGTTCACTCAGTGAGTCTACAGTGTTTTTCATGGCATAGGATGAAGTAAACATCAATACATATGAATCTGAAAGTAATCCTCCTCATTTTGTGTTTTCCTCCAGGAATGTGCTCGGGTCAAGCTTTCTTCCTTTCAGTTCATAAATGGAAACCTCTTTTCCACCTCACCACCATTAGCCTCCTGCCCTGTTTCGCAGATTGTAACCGTGTTTATGAGTATTTGTTTCCAGCGCACAAAGAGACTCTGTATTGGTTCGCTGACACACCTGTTTTGGAGGTCACAAAGGTCGTGACCCGCAAGCGAAGGGGTAGAGGAAGTGTGTGTCTGTGGGTTTTAGTGGTTCAAACCGACCCGCAGCCCACGCAGCCGCTGTTTACTTTGTATGGGTCGGTTTATAGCAGTACGACTGAGTCACGTTTTATTTTCCTACATGTTTTATTTTCCGGTGGTTTGCTGTCTTTATTTTGCTTTCTTTTTGTTTAAAGCAGTTTTTTTTTTTTTAAGCCTCTGCTTCTGTTGTGTGTTTCTGTTCTCCTACACACTCACACACACACACACACTTTCTGAAACCCACTTTCAGCGGTCTCACAGAGGCGAGTTGTCTTAATCCACCTGGCTTTGGCTCTCAACTTCCCAAATGCCGACATGAGAGCTGGTCATAACTCATCACACACACACACACACACACACACTCAGCCTTACAGCGGCCAGAGCCTTTCTTTGGTGAGCCATCGGCGCCGTATTACATTAAAGGTCAGTTACTGAGTTTCCATTTTAGCTTCGCCTTCTGCCGGTAGCTCGCTGTGAGTCAAAGAAATCGGAGGATTGTCTGTCCGGCTGCATATTTGATTCTCCTGGACGACTGGGAGGGTTTGGCTTTGAGGTAACCATCTTTAATCTACCCACTCCCGCCCTATTGAAGTTACCCTTTAAGGTTTGGCAGTGGTGAAATGAAACTGAAGTACATTTACCCAAGTAGGAACAATTTTGAGGTACATTTACTTGAAAAGTTTATTTTCATGCACCTCTATACTTCTTGTGTGCTGCATTTTGGAAGATAAATGACCATACTTTTTACTGCATTACAGTTTTGACAGCTTAAATCCAAGTTATATACAAGCAGAAGTGAAATGTTTAGTCAATACACTGATTAGTGTACTCAGGGAAAATTAATTATAAACTGTTTTATAATCATTCAAGACATGTTTCTTTTCAAATCCAAATTTTTATAATTTCATTTTTTATGAGTCTGGAAGCTCAGATGTGAGAATTTGTTCCCTTTCCTATAAATTACTCCATTAAATTAATGGTGGAAGAAGTATTCAGATACTTTACTAAAGTGTAAAAATACTCTACCACAAGTAAAAGTTATACATAGAAAATCCTACTTAAGCCAAAGTACATAAGTATTTAAAAACAGAAACGTAGCTAAAGCAAGAAAAGGAAAGCTGTGTTTTGGTCCCTTTGACCTGATTATATCTGATGTCATTAGATGTTTACCAGTGAAGCATCAGTGTGTCAGCAGCATGTTACTGTTTAAACTTCTTTATATCCACTTTTACAAACAAATGGGACAAACGATAAATCTGGATTTATCATCAGAAAAAAAGCTCTGATTCACAAATCTGTTCTCAGTTTTTGTCTTTGTCTCTGATCTTTGTTCCTGATGAGATGTTGGATCGTTTCAACATGAAATGTGAGAAGTTTAGAGGTGACACTGTTAACTCTCAGACATCTGTCATGGCAGCCTGGTTACACACTGTTCTCTGTAAGACGTCAGGGAAGCCAAAAAGGTTGGAAATTAGTGCTTTAATTTTTAACAAAGTGCTCTATTTTAAAAGCTTGTCATATTGTTCACGGGGCGCCGTTTTACTACAGCTGTCAAATTAATGGAGGAGAAAAAATATTTTTCTAGAAATAGAAAGTAAAGAAAGAGAAGTAGAAAGTAACATTAAATGGAAATACTTCATAATTATACTTAAGTACAGTAGTGGGTTGAACCTCTGTGATGGTCTGTGATGACCTCTGACACCAAAATACTCAGCAGCTTTCATTCAGAATGATCATTAGCTACAGCCCTTGACAAAATAGTTAAAACTAGCTCTACCAGCTACAACAGCATAAGTGCTACTTGCACATTATGTATCAGCAGTATAAATCTAAAGCCCTGCTTGACTGGATCTCCTCTGAACGTGGTCTGCATGACCAGATCTCAGATTTGTTGTGATGATTGTCCACTTGTGTTTAATGCTGTCCACCTGTGATCCAGTTTCCTGAGACACATCTTGAAACCAGGTGTAAACACGACCTAAAGCATATGGCAGTGTCATAGTTTGGTTTTTGAATACTTGAAGTAAAAGTATCTTAAAAGTAAAATATTAGAGTACCTCCTCCACCACTGACGGCTGGCATGAGGAAAATAAAGATGTGATCATGTAAAATCTGGATGTGTGTGTGTTTACACATGTGCTTCTGGATTAGACCAGACAATCAAAACTTTGTTAGTGTAAGAAAGCAACATACTTTCAAATGTTTTCTCGGAGCTTTCATCCACATCACACTGTCTCAAGTTTTCTCAGTTGTCATGGAGGCAGATTTACTGACATCCCAGCCTCTGAGATTTCATCTGTATAAACTGTTTTTGTACAAACTGTCTTAAAAACCTTAATCAAACAAATGAAAAGTAAGCATTTGTCCTTTAACATTGGCTTATCGCAGCCTATTAAACACCAGGATGCTGATCAAAAAATGTTCAGACATTTTTTAGACCTTGTAATTAACTGTTTAATCCAGAAATCTGCAGGGTCTTCTTTAAATAATGTTAGACCAAAAAAATGACAGTTTATTGTAAAGATGCAGTAGCTCTGAAACCACAGGGCTGTTGTACCCCTCAACTAAAACTGCAGAGAGGAAAAAAAAAAAAAAAAAGCCAGAGGTCTATTTTTAAGTGAACTGAATTCCACACAGTGAGCACACTTTCTTCTTCTCTTTCTCCCTCCACTCACTGTTGTCCCCGATGGATACGTTAATCTCCTCTGTTTCAGGGGCTGAGTTACCCCTGCAGACACTTTATTTAGACTAGAGAGGGAGAGAGAGACAAGAAGTCGAGGTATCGGTGAGGGAAGAGATGATGATGGAAAAAAAAAAGATGTGGAAGACACAAGCATCAAATATGAATCGATTGATTCCTGCAGGAAAAATGCTCAAATGTCAACTTCTCATCAACTTAAAAAAAAAAACAGGCTTGTTATAGGTAGTCGAGTAGATCCAGCATTGATTGAAAACCATTTTGGGGAATTGAGGATCATAGACTGTTCTTGAGAGCCTGAAAATTGATCAAACTTTTCAAGGTGTCACATGAAAACAGAAACATGAACACATGTGATCAGTTATCAACAATTTCAGATGAATCCATTTATTCTGGAGAAAGCAACAACACAAGTCTGATCATGAGTTTGGTCAGATGCACAATCAACCAAAAAAGTGCACCAAAATAAAAGCATCTTTCTGATAAAATAAACAAACAAATGCCTGTAAATTGAATTTTTTCTGTACCAAAACAAACCATGATGATGAGCAGCTACACTGAACTGACCAAGCAGTTAATAGAAAGTCTTTATCAAGGTCTTAATTAATAGTTGAGGTCATGGTAGATATGAACAAATAAGGAACGACCCCAAAAAAGACTGAAAGAAAAAAACAGCCCTGAATAAATTAACCATAGTCTGGCTACAGAAATTTCATAATAAAAGCCAAAAGAAATGAAGAGTATTCATCTTGCTAAATGCAATATTTTAATGTTTTGATCAGCTGAATCCTGTTTGAAGCATCAAATAAGGGTTTATACTAAAATATTCAACTTTTCAGATACAGGAAATTAATAATAAAGTCCTGCCTCTAATCCAGGCTTTCCTCAGAGAGAGGCACGTTACCCTCTACAGCTTAGACAACTAAAGGCTACTATTTGAGAAGCTATGGTATGAAACATGTTTGCAAAAAAATCTGTTTGAGAGCTATAGGTAGTGACAGCAGCTTAAGATTTAGTGTACTATATGTTTTAATTTAAAAGACCCAACACCGATGACCAAGCCAATTGTTTGTCACATGCACATCAGATGTAGTATATGCATAAACAGACAAAATGTGCAGACCCTGCTTCAAGTGTGTGGCTGGCTGTATCACATCTAACTGTGGCAATAAATACCAAAAACCTGTGGAAGAAAAAAAACCTGTGGAAAACTGCTGAACTCAACATTTCAAAGTTTCACTTACAAGAACCCAAGTGGTGCCAGCAGCAAATCCCAACTCAAGTGAACGCAGCATAAATCCTGCTGTAAATAAGGGAAAGTTTTCCCTGGTTCTGCTGTGATTAGTCTCCCTCGTATTTCACCGTTTTGTCCTGACAACAGTTCAAAAGGAATCACTTACAAGCACTTGGGAAGGTGTAAATTTGAAGTTAGGCCTCACCTCGGTGTTGTAACCAGCTTGTGGAGTGCAGCCGGTTTTTGCTAACAAAGCTACAATTGAACTTACAAATAGATGATGCAACAGCCTGCGGGGTGTTAAGTGTGTGTCTAGTTATAATAAGACAGCAGCTGAGTGTAAGTCAGTGTAAAGGTCCTCCACTCTGAAACAATACAGTTAATCAGCCTCTACTTAATCATATGTACAGTACAGGCCAAAAGTTTGGACACACCTTCTCATTCAATGTGTTTTCTTTATTTTAATGACTATTTACATTGTAGATTTTTACTGAAGGCATCAAAACTATGAATGAACAGATGTGTGACTTATCAGGGTTCATTAGTGGAGTTTCTTGCTTTATCAAT
>OOFC01030906.1:23058-34234 GCA_900323345.1 Pseudochromis fuscus | reverse complement strand
ATGGGGTTGGGACCATCAGTTGTGTTGTGCAGAAGTCGGGTTAAACCCTATTGGACAACTGTTAAAATTCATGTTATGGCAAGAACCAATCAGCTAACTAAAGAAAAACGAGTGGCCATCATTACTTTACTTTACTCTACAATGTAGATAGTCCTGAAAATAAAGACAACCCATTGAAGGAGAAGGTGTGTCCAAACTTTTGGTCTGTACTGTACATGTTTGTACATACCACTTGTACATATTTCTTGCTTGTCCTCCTCAAGGTTTTCACTGTTTCTTGAAATCCATCCCCTGCCTCCACATTTCCCCCTCGTCTTTCAGTAATATCAAAAAGTCTCATGAGGCAGAGCGAGGGAGGATGAGGAGGGACATTTAAGTTGTTGGACCTCTGTGATTTGTTAAGAAAGGTTTCCTGACCCAGTTTAATTGCCAGTTAATAAGAGTAAAGACTTTGGTTTCCATGGCGATGGTGTAACCATAAGTTCCCTGGATAGGTCCATTGACCTGCAGTAATGATAGTAAAGATACAGCAATTATAGTTATTAATAGGTACAGGATACAGAGCCGAGCTGAAAATAAAAAGGTTACCGTCCTGGGAGTGGTGGATTTCTGGGTATTTCATATTGCTGTCACTTGAAATGAGGTGTGCCCTTGACTTTCCAGGTAAAGCTCCTTTATCTTTGGACTTTTTCTTGTTGTCTAGCCCATGTCATGTTTGCTGTTGGCCCGTGACACTAATCGTGCTCTCCATTAAGAAGCTGTAGAGGTTCTTAATGGAGTGCACGATTAGTGTCACGGGTTCAAAAAAGCGCTAGCAGCCCTAACCGGTGAACCAAAGCATGAACCTCTTCATTTAATTAGGCTAGCTGTAATCTTATTATGACACAGCCCTGTCTCCATCACTGTGTGGTCTCACTGAAGTCAGGCTCTCTAGCAAAAAAATAAAAAATAAAGGAAAATCTCATGTGATGTACGTACGCTGTCAGGACTCGGGGGCAAACATAAAAACTGAAAACTGTGCTAAGCCTCACACAAACTTACTGGAAACAAACAAACACACACATACTCCCACAATGTACACACCTTAACTACTCAAAAGGCTTGCTATTTTAAACTTTCATACCCACAAGCACATTTTCGCACAAACACGCTGCCTCATTCCTGCACTTGTATTTTTACGGAGTCTCCTGGGCTGATTATACATGCACTCACACACACACAGATGTACACACACAGACACACACACACACGAGCTGCAGCCGACTGGCCAGTCAGCCTTAGTTGTTTTTGGACTCGGGAGTCTAGTTAGCAAAGGCTAGTATCAATCATTTAGCCGGTGGAGAGCAGCTCAGTCGATGGGGTCGTGCATGGGTGAAGAACCCGGTCCGGCCCCAGAATCCCTCACTCCGAGGGGGGCCGCAGGAGCCGGGACGGTGGGGGCTGGAGCTGGGAGATTGAATGATGTCTTAAATAAGATGTAAGGAGGCAAGCTGAGTGAGGCTGGATGAAAGAGCTGTAAATAAATACGTAGCAGCCCTGCTTATTACACAGCTTTATTGAGCACTTCATTTTCGCTGTCCAGAGAACACATGCTGAGCTTTGTTATTTCTGAAAAACACACTCCTGCTCCACATCGCATTATATCACTCTGTGTGATCTCTGGCTCAGCTGTTTTTGTTGATTTCTAATCAGCGACAAAAGGTGAGGAAGACGGTAGGAAATGCCAGGACGGTAAATTGCTAATTTTCAATAAGCTTAAGATTAATTAGGATCACTGAGGGGCTGGAGCCAATCCCAGCATGCACCAGGCAGCTTTGATGGGTCACACTGTTCCCTCTGGCTCTTTAGAAGTCTGCAGTTAATCTGACTTGTTTGTGTTGGGACTGGGGGAAACCCAGGGAGGATCCCAACACCAGTAACATTACGGGGCACCCACACCGTGGGCGCTCCATTAAAAGATTTGCTGGTAATGATTCAATAAAGACATCTTCCTCCCTCAGGTAAAACTTTTTGCTTGAGGCCCAGGAGCGGAGTGGAGTCAAAAGATCGATTAAATTGATTAAACACAGCCGCTGATTAATATGTGGGAAGGATTAACATAGCATGGAAAGGCAAGTTTATTTAGTATACAGCACATTTAATAAACAAAGGCTCTCCAGAGAGTCCGAACAAGTCCACTGCAAAAACCCCTTGATACTACACCTACTATCATCCAATACATTTTACATATTAGATGCTGTGTAGCAGTCTGTTCAGAGAGTTCATGTGGCTCTGGGGCAGTAACCAGCTACTTGTTAGTTACATTATGAAGTTTGCATCATGACAGTCACATTTTTTATTATTTGTAAAACAAGTGTTGTCGGTGCAGGGACAGGAAATCCTCTGGTAGTGAGATTCTCTTATTACTGCACAGATTGCTCATTACTTTGCTCATCGCTAATTACATTCAGTCATTGCATCTATTATATTATGCATTCATCTGTTGGTAATGTGGCCAATACTGTCTGCTGTTCACTTACACTCCTCGAATCAGAGAGTATTTGTGTATGCATAGATATCCATGTATAGTAGTAAAAAAATCTGAGTACTGTATAAGTTAATGGTATTTTAGTAGCCAATGATAAACCTGCAAATCACTCAACAGTAGTATCTCCTTATGTACTGGTTAACAACTAATGTAAAGTACATAACAGGGTGATTGTATATAGTGCAGCCAATATTAGAGACTATTTATGCAGCTTTTTACTCTTTTTTTTTTTCAATTTTTACCAGGGTTTGTCTGTTTGTCTGTTGGTTTCCAAAATAACTCTAAAAGTTACAGACGAATTTTGATGAAATTTTCAGGGATTGTCCAGATGGGGATAAGGAACAAATGATTAGATGTTGGAAGTGATCCGGATCACCGTCTGGATCCAGGAATATTTTGAAGGATTCTTTAACATTGGGAGATAGGACCATATGAGACATTTCTGCATATGACTCCACCAAAAATGGTCAAGACACTTTAAAAAAAATACAGGACAAGTTTCTAACATGGTCTACAATATATCAAAGATTGATCCGGATAAAGGAATAATTTCAGATAATATGATCCAGAATATGAAAAATAGAGGATCTTTGGCTTTTTCATCATCAAGAACAAATGAAGCTAGAAACACGCAACAAAAACCAACATATAGCCAAGTCATTGAATAATTTGGAAGATGTTAATGGATTTGCTGTATCTTCAAAAGCTGAGGAGATAGATCCAGAAGAAAACCGCCATTATATAAAATGCGATTTTTGTGAATAACTCCTAAACTAATATTGATATCTTTATGGATCAAGTTGATAATGGTATGTTATCATGGTCAAGGAATTTAAAAGTGTTGTTGAAATACATGTGGAAATATCTTTGGTGGAAGTCACAATATGGAAGGAAATGTGCTTAGCGGAGGTCTGCGCTCTCCGAGTGCTTTTCTAGTTTTGTAAATATATTACCAAGCATGTTATATATACATTTTTTATAGTCTTCTAAAGCTAAATTAAACTGATCTTTTGTGTGTACTTGTAAAAGCATTACTGTGGAGGTTGTAACATGAAATACAAAACCACATTATCTAAAATAACACTAAGTCAAAAAGAAAAAAACAACAACTGCCGGACATGAAAGAAGTCATACATACATACATACAGATGAGTTAAGCTGTTACACACTGTATTTCTCTGCTCGCGATCTTATCACAAAATGTTGTGCAGCACAATCCTCCTGGTATGGGCGCTATTTTAATTCCAGTCTCCAACCTGCTGAAAACTGAGGATTAAGCCTGTGTGGATTGTGTGTGTACATGTATATGGCCATGTATGAGTTTCTGTCTCTGTGTGTGTGTGTGTGTGTGTGTGTGTGTGTGTGTGTGTGCTGGTTTGCATGTGCTGTAGCCCACATGTGAGCAGTGATAGGAATCTTATTGCTGTCAACGGTCCAAAGGCCAAAGCCTCGCTGAACAGAGAAAATCCCAGAGCCAGACTCTCAGCAGCATTACCGAGCTTTCTGTCTCTTCTAATCTGGACTCCTTTTTCTCAGCGCGGGGATCAAACCAGCAGATGATGGATGGCTGTTGTGTCACAAGGTGCTTTTTTTTTTTCTTTTCCAGCTTCTTTTACTCCATCATTTTCTATTCTTGCTTCTTTTCGTTCCAGCTTCTTTTCTTTTTTTTTATATATAAAACAAGGTTAAATAAAAAACAGGTTTGTGGGTAATTGCAAAGAGTTTGAATTGAATCACCCGGCCGACTCCCAAGTTCTCCTTTTCATCAACAAGTTTCTTTTTCGCTTTTCTTTTCCAATTTTCTCCCTCTGTCTTACTATATATACATAGCCGTCTGTCCCTCTCAGGCTATCAGACGGTTATCAAGGGGATTTTGAACATTGCTTTCACTGTGATAACCAGGTTTCTGCTTGAGCTGATAGCCTGCTGGACCTTCATCAGGCTGCCGTCCAGACCTGGAGAAGGGAGGAGGAAGAGGAGGGCAGGACAGGAGGGGCTGACTTGATTAACCTTCATTTTGCCGGCGGGGATGGAGGCCAAATCCTCCTCGCCCACTCGCTCATGCACACATTTCCTCGCTAACTTTCAGGCTTGTGTGTTGAGGAGTCCCAGACAAGAGATGTGGTGGCGTGGCGACGGCGTTTTGCTTTTTAGATTTGCGGATTTGGCCGCGGTGTTTTCAGTAAGGTCAAAAGTCAGCCTATCAGGTGGGGCCAGCAGTGCGGCCAGTGGATCTGGATGAAAAGCAATTGAGTGGTCAAGTAGATGACCTCCCTCTGCCTTCGTTTGGGAACAGGCCACCCGCCAGCACCCTTTGGCCCGGAGGTGAGATTAGTCTGGTGGGGCTGATAAAGCTCCACGTCCTCCCAACAGACCAACAATCAGTTAGGATTATGCTCCTGGAGAGGGACCGTTTCCCACACAAAGCAGGTGGGGAGAGATGGAAAGGCTGCTTACTTTAAAGCTCTCCTCCTCTTTGCTTTGGCGTTCGTAGCCTCGAGCGAAAACATACCATTTGAGGTTTCTGCTGCAGTCGTCACTGTCAGACAATAGATTTTGTTTCCCCAGAAAAGCAGGTGCAGTCGTCATTTTCAACCGGTGCATAGTTTGGCTTCTCCGCAAATGTGGCTTTCGGTTTTGTCCTCCTGACCTTTAGACAGATGTTCGGAGGCCAGGACATATTTAAAAACATCCATGCTTTATGAGGTGCTGAACAGTGAGTTCATAAACAGAGGAAACCTTTCCACCTCTTCATCCAGATCTCCCCTGAAAACCCTCCATCATCCCTGCACATCCTGCACTGCTACACTCCCAGTTTGGACTCCCAGACATTACAGTCTTTGTATTCATTATCAACGACAACGCAACGGCTCCTCTGCCAAAGCTGCTGCAGGGTATCCAAGAGTTGTGAGGCTGTAATAAAACAGGTTGAACTTCATTGGAGAACTCAGGGGATTTGCTGGATTAATCCTGTATGAACCATGAATATCCAGACCAAGTTTTTACAGGAATTTCATTCTGAACCCAAAATGTCAAGCTGCTGGTAAAACTAGAAGACGCGTTGGTTTACCTGCAACGGCATTTTGACAAATGTATCGTGATTGGAAAAACACGATTTGTGGGCGGGACAAAACATTTGGAGCAATTTGATTGAACCATTGACAACAGTAGATGGATTGACAGGTGGATATGTGACTCTGTTGGTTCATATTTTGATTTGAATCACATTTTTTTTTTTTTTTTTTTAAATTGTATTTATTATTATTATTATTTGGTTTTTTTGTCTTTTTTACCAGGAATTAAATGTGATTGAACTTTGATATAAAAATAAAAACAAAGGGATTTTTTTTTGGCTAACATCCTGAAGTAAATGAGCAATCAGTGATTTTTTTTTTACAGGTAATGGATGGACTAAAATGACTTCATCTGGGAACCATGAACATTGGTATGTAATTTAGTGCCACTACATCGACCATATGTTGAGATACCTGCTGTATATTCAAAAAATAATCACAATAAGATACTTTATCTCAAAATCACAAAAACAAAGATACTTTTCGAATAAATAAATCAAGTCATTATATTCCTTCTCTGAGGATCATGAATGGCTGCACAGAACTGCAGCGTGATCCTCTGAAGAGCTGTTGAAACACTGGACCATACATCAAAGTAAAACTGCCATTAATATCCACGCTGCTCGTATGGCTGAAACGTAAGTCTCAGAAACCTGGAAACTCTGAACATCACTATCAGAAATGTCTAGAGAGGATTTTTTTGTTCTTTTTGTTTGTTTCTTCAAGTTGCCCTTGCAAAACAGAGCAGAAGTCTCCTTTGAAAAATCTTCACTGAGGATTTTTTATATAGACATCTGTTAGGTATGTATTTTTATTGTTTTCAAGCATACTTGAATAAAATGTCCTCAGATCTGCTGCCAATTACTCGTAAAGTTCTCAACTCAATGTTCTCCGCCTCGTCCTCAGGTTGTCACCCGTCAATCTTCACTCGTCTTTTATCTTTCTTTGTTGCGCGCAGTCAAAGCTCTGTTTTCCCATGTTTGTTTTCTTTTTTCGTTTATTTCCATTACTCACAGGAGAGAAAAAAAAAATCCAAAACGTTGCCTTAAGGCCGGGTCGCAACCAAGAGAGGGTGCTTCTCCCGTAAGTGCTTTTTCATGTTGCGGCTGTTTGTCCGCGATAGTTTCTGTCGGCTGAACCAAAGCTGCGTTTGACGGCTGCACAAACAGCATTTGACTGTGAACTGAAAGATTTCAAACACCTAAATTAAGAAACATTCTGTCATGCTGCCAGAATTCGCTCCTGTTTTGTTCAGACATTGGTGTATTTTTGTTGCTATGTATGTATTGTCCATCAAAAGTCCTCAGAAGTAATACCTCGCGCACCAGACACAAGGTCAACGCTGTGCTGGAAGCCTCTCGATCAATATGCTCAGACGTTTGCGAGGCTCGGCCCGGCTATTTTCCCACTGAAGCTTTCAGCTCTTGTTTTCTTCCCCGAGCTTTTTTCTCTTGTTGTTCATCCCGTCAGATATTTCCCTATAACACCACTTTTTTTACTCTCTCTTAAATTGTCCTTCACCAAAACAACCCCCCTCCCCCGCCAAAAAAAAAAAAAAGCCCACCGATCACTTGAAAAGTTACAAAAAGAAAACTCTCGACTCACAATTGTTTGAAGCAGCTGGGGGATTACCGCTGAAGTGTTTGGATTATGGATTATAATATTGTTTGGACTGAAGGATGCACTTAAGAATGGCAGCACAAAGAGACAGAGTAATAACGTCAGTGTGAAGGGTTGCGCCCCATTGTGAGCGGCTTAGAGGACGGGCCAGGAGGGGTTTTATCTTTCGAATCAGGAAATTGAATTATGAAGCAAAGTGACCCAATAAAAAGGGCTGTGGCGACAGTATGGAGCTGTGGGAGTTAAGCCTGTTTGAAGGGCTGCCACTTCACTTAAAGGTTGCTTAATTAGATTGAGTTGACAAAAGCTTCGGAGCTTGTAGTATTTGGTGTGTTTGTGTGTGTAAAAGAGGGTCTCAATTGTTATCTCATGACCTGCTCATCGTTTATCTTCCTCAGTGCAAGGGTTTGTTGAATTGATTGAGATGTAAGAGCTGAGACAAAGATGGTATTTTCACGAATAAAAGATGTAATTGAAGTTCCTACTGGATGACTCTGGATTACATTAAATGTAATTTTCTGCACACAGAAAGTACAGAAGAAAACGTAAAGATCTCGGTTACGTAATTATTTTTACATCTTGTTACAATATAGAAACCCTGACCCTGAATTCTGGCAGTGGCCTTCATAAGCCACATTGCAAACATCTATTTGCAATTTGGGTCAGGTCTGAAGCTTTGCATTATTTGGTGGGTAAATTCAAACAATGATCCAAATATTGGATGGTGGTCTTTTTTCCATCCTGTGTGTTGTATTTATAAAATGAATCACAGGCTGCAGACATTTTCTTGGACAGAGGTGTTGGATTGTGCTGGTATCGTTGAGAGGAAGTGGAATCACGGCCACTAATGGACTTTTTAACTAACTTAGCTCACTTTGTTTATAGCCAAGTGTAGCAGACAGAGCATTTTCTGCACTTTCAAACCCTCCCTGTCCAGGTTTCTTCATCTTTAGTTTGCAGCATTTATCACTTTTCTTTGTCTAATTTCCCACCATCTGTTTCTTTCAGCATTGCACCTTCTTATTTTTTTGTCGATGCACCACTGAGGCCCAGAATGAAATATCTCAGCAACATGGGATGGATTGCCATGAAATCTAGTACAGACGTTCCCGGTCCCCAGATGATAAATCATAGGAAACTTTGGTGATCCCTGACTTCTTCTTTTTTAGCTTTACCACCCTAATGACATCTGTGTTTAAGAGTGAAACATCTCAACAACCATTGTATGGACTGTGATGAAATTTGCCACAGATAATCAAGGTCCCTTGAGGATAATTTATAACGACTTTCAGTGAAGTAGCTCGACAAGATGGATTGGCCTGAAAACTTTGAACAGGCCTTTTTGTTTCTTGAACATTTTGTCACACTAGCTTCCAAGGTCAGGAACACCCTTACACACTTGTAGGAAAACACACTTTATGCATACACACTTTTTTCTTTCACACTATTTTGCCAAAATCAAAATGAAAAAACATGTTCGCAGCTTGGGGAAAATTTATCAATCGCCGACAATCTGCGAAGGAGCCACTTTCCCTCTGAGGCTGATAACCATCTCCCACAGCGAACTTCTGAGCCTCTATGTATGCACGCCTGTCGCCGTCGCCGCCGCTGTCTCAGGATATGTGCAAAACACCATTTGGCTCAACGTTTACATGAGCGCCATTTCTAAAACTGTCCCTTCCTCCCTCCTTCTTCCAGGCAGCAGCCCTTATCAAAGGCTCAGGACAATCTGCAATTTATCGCTGCTGGAAATGAGTGCAGGAAGCAGATGTTGTTCTGATTAAACACACACACACACACACACACACACATTGCACCAAGTGAGTGGCGCTTGCTGCTGCCTCAAGGCCTGAAAGGAGTTTAGGGGCCAAGTCTTAGAGTCCAGCGTCATGATATCTGCTGAACATGTGCTGCGAGAAGACAAACTGCCAACAGACTGTCCACTTTTATCACTGTGTGTATGTGGGTGTAAGTTATTTAAACGACAGTTCAAAAAAAAAAAAAAAATCAGCTTGATGTGCTACCTTGGCTTCTTCCTGCTGTTACGTAAACCCCTCCATTACATGCAATCACATAATGCAGTAATCAATGCACGATAGCTTTGTAATCAGCTCTACAGCGAGTGCAGATAAAAATGCTGACGTGAGTGTGTGTCTTCTTGTTCTTGCTGCAAAATGAGGACCAGAGGACACTCTTTCACCGACGGAGTGAGGACATTTTGCAAAGTGAGGACATTTTGGCTGATCCTCACTTTTCCAAAGGGCTGTTCTGTTTGAGGGTTAAGACTTGTTTTAGGGTAAGAATGAGATTGAGGTCAGGGTAAAGGTTGGGAGTAGACATTTAGTTGTGACGGTTGAAGTTAGAGCAAGGAGGAAGAGAATGCATTACATCAACTAGCACAACATTTCCTTCTATATTGTGACTTCCACCAAAGATATTACTAGTATTAGTCTTGTGTTTATTTATATCAATATTAGCTCCACAGCGTCGTGGCTGTTTAAAGATGTCTGTTGCATGTTTCTAGCTTCATTTGTTTTTGTTATGATGCAAATTTCAAAGATCGATATTTTGGTTATTTGGAAACCAACAGACAGACAAACAGACAAACCCCGGCAAAAACATAACCTCCTTGGCAGAGGTAATGAGTGTCCCCACAAAGACATAATTGTGTGTGTGTGTGTGTGTGTGTGTGTGAGAATGAGAGGCACGGAGATCATCATATAGTTTCTACTTTAATAAGAATGCACTTTGGCACCCCTTTATTTTCTTCACTTTAGGCTATTATTTTACAAACTAGATATAAAAGGACATAAATAAATGACATAAGTTACATGTACCTAGAGCTCCTTGACCAAAACAAAAACAAGGCAAAAAAAAAAAAAAAAGTCATGATCATATCCAAAAAAAAAAAAGTACAAAAAAAAGATTGAGAGAATGTTAGATCTACATGGCTAGATCATATGGCATCGGTAGGCATACAATGACAAACATTAACTCTTGCGTTTTATGTTTTTTTTTTTTTTTTTTTTTTGTTTCTTCAAATCATCCGACATTTAAGGAAAAAAGTATTTTACAGTACATTCTGGTTTCCTTCTCCTTCCCAACACGTCTTGCATATTTCCAAACAGGTCCTTTTTCGATAGATTAACCCCCCTCTCCAACAAAAAAAAAAAAGAAAAAAGAAAATCAACGCATTGCCAAAAAAACCAGGAAAAGAGCAGTAGAGCTGTATTAAGGACGGAGGTGTTCTTGTAGTATATGAAGCGTCACTTACGAGTTCAAAAACATTCACATAAGTATAGTTTAAAGAGATAAAGGAATAAAAAGGAATATAGTCCATTGGGTTAAACCTGTAGCTGTATGATGTGCTCTGGAAGAAATAAAAAATAACTAACAGTTTTCCCTTCTTAGACTCCTTTATCCTCTCTTTTCTGATCCTTTGCCGCGTACAGGTGCGTCATGGTGAACCGCTCCCACCTCGAGGAAAGACGGTTTCGTCCACCTTCACTTGTCATGAACTCGGAGCGTCCAAACTCCAGTCTGATGTGTTTGCATGCACAGGAGACAGCACTCGTCCCCGTGCATCCATTTGTTACTGCCACAGCAGAAAAGGGTTGCATTCCCCAAAAAAAAGCTGATCGATAAATGCTTGTTGCTGAGTAGAGTTTGCACGACGTGAGCAACACACCTTACATTGTTTTTTTTTTTAGACGACACAAAAAAACAAACCAAAAAAAAAAAAAAAAAAAAAAAAACCAGGGTTTTTTTTTTTTTTTTTTTTTAAAAAAAAAAAAAAAAAAAAAAAAAAAAAAAAAAAAAAAAAAGTCCAGGATTTTTTTTCTTTTTTTATATCAAAAACTATACAACTCTGTTATCTCCTCCTCTTCCTCCACAGTGGCATGAAAACAGACACAATTACTGATAGTACTTCAAAGACGTTGTCACTCACAGAGCT
>OOFC01030903.1:8239-26541 GCA_900323345.1 Pseudochromis fuscus | reverse complement strand
GCTCCCACAGGCCTGAGGAAGCGCGGCGGCCTCTCCACGGGCGAGTTTCTCCGTCTGTAGAACAGGACGTAGGCGTAGCGTGTCACCACCTGACTCTCCTCCACCATGGTCACCGTGCTGTCATCAAACAGACGCCAGCCTGTGATAGAGGACGAACATGGTTGGTAGAACGAAATGTGACAATGGAGCATGATGAATAAAGAAAGGAAGCCGATTGGTAGCAGACTCACCGACGTCACTGCGCTGGCTGTTCTTGTCACTCGGCAGGCGAGCGTAGGCCGTGTAGTGACCTCCTATCATTCCTCCATAGTGGTTGATGACTGCGTACAGGTCATAGATGGGAGGCTGCTGCATCTCGTCCTTCTGGCCGATACAGAACTTGCTCAGATCCAGATTCCTGAGGCGAGATGGTTTTAAAAATGGCACAGTTACCCAGGGGTCACACTAATTTCCAGGACATTTTCTGGGAGATGAGACTGATCAATGGGAATCACCACCTCAGACTTGACTCAAACTAATTTGCAACTTTAATTTCGGATTATGTGCTTTTTGAAAATCTGCAAATTTAATCTCAAGAATATTCATGTTTTCTTCACATAAATTTGTAATAGCAAGAAAAAAAAATACCATGTGTCTTCACAGTATGCTCTCAGCAAAAGCTGAAAATTATTTTCTAGGATATTTTACTTCATCACATTTCCAGGACTGGAAACTGTGTGAATGTTTTGCTTGTGAATTAATTGTGTACCAGTAATTGAGGCTTATGTTTACCTGACAGGGAAGTCGACCATGTCATTGATCTTGTCCCTCCATATGAAGCTCCTGAAGGAAAAGCGTTTGAGCTGGATGATCAAAACGTTGGGCAGACGCCACAACAGCAGCTGTTTGGAGGCCTCGCGGTGTTGCTGGCACTTTGGACAGTACCTGAACAACAGACAGCACAGATGGAGACAAGATGCTTTTCAGTGCAAGCAGGAGGGACCAACAACACCAACGTAGACCAGGTTCCAGTGATCAGTGTAAGATACGTCCATGTTTCATATGACATGACCACATTAAGGTCATCTCAGAGGACAGCTTTAGTGAGTTTCTGCTTCTAAATGCTTCAGTGTTTGAAAATGTCGTCAGAATATAACCTCAGACCACGGGAAACAAGAGGAGAAGGATCGACACTGCATTATTTTACAGAACCTAACCACACAACAGAGATTCCTACCAGGCCTCCTCTGGTGCCAGCACCTCCGGCTTGGTGAACAGGTTCAGGCACTGCTCCAAGGTGAAGTGTCCTGCTCTGGCTGTCTCGCTCAGAGAACCGGGGTCCTCCTCGTACTCCAGCTCCTTAGAGCTCACCAGCACATACTCCTTCAGGCGCTCGTTGTTCTTCCACACCAGCTCCAGGGTTGCATCCTCTGGGAGGTCCACCAGAGCATCCTCTGCAAAGGTAGGACCATGTACAGGTTCCTCTTCAGTTACTCTTAACACAGGTGGAACAATGAACTGAATTTGGAAAAATATCAGAGCTAAAGACAAACACTGTAGATACCTTTCTCATCCAGCCTTTGTTCTTTATTGTTCGAGTCGAGCAGAGCGATGTAGAACTGACTGGCGTGACCTGATGCTGATTCACTTGGGTGCTGATACCCTGTTACTGCAGCTGCATTAAGTGGCAAGAGACAAATAAAGAGGATGAATATGCAAAATAAACAATCGGAGAACTCCTGAAGCCTCTGCCTGTTATGTTCTTACCTTCTGGCCGCACTGCCTTCTCACACGACGTCTCTTTCTCAGCATGAGGGTCCAGGGAGCAGCAGGAGGTGGAGGAGATGGGCTCGGAGAATCCTGAATCTGTAGTCCGCGTGGTGGAGAGTGACATCTGGGAGGAGGAGTCTGACTCTGCTGAATGGTCGCCTGACGCCTGAGCATACTCTGCCTGGGATTCAGGCAGCAGAGAGGGGCTGTCCAGCTCCTTCTCGCCTATGGTACAGCTGCCTCCCACCGCCTCATCCCCGGACCCCAGGCCCTCAGGAGAGCCTGCTGGCATTGGGGGGAGGTCTACACGAGACTGGGGTGTTTCAGGTGATGTCCTGCCTGACTGGAAGGGAGGCTGGAACACATTGACAGAAAACCTGCACAGAAACAGACATCAGGGAGATTACTTTATAGAACCACAAGTTTGGTTTGTGCTTTTCTGTTTTTCAAAGTAGAAAAGTACAAACACTCCAGTCGGACTGAGTTTCATTAATCCACGACACGACGAAGGAAAAAGAAACTATTCCTCCATAAGACTTGGCACCTGTGTGAGAGGGAGCAGTGTCAGAAATAGTAATGTGAAGGAAGAGGAGTGGTGGATCAGTCATGGATTTAAAAAGCTTGTTTTTTGCTAAAGAGGCTTTAACTAATGACAATCATGAGCCTGAGTGACACCCACTCCCACTCATCTTAAATCCTTCAGAACACAGAATGACAGGACATTGAGCTCAGATTTAATTGCTCATGTGCTGTGTATGTAACATTTCTCTGGATGCTCATTCAATCCATCTGTGCTGCTGGCAGGGAGAGAAGTCAGAGTACTGGTCTGATCCCAACACCAGTCTAACTTCATGTGTAATGTAGCTGACAACTCTGTGGCAATGAGTCACTGCCGCTGAGGAGACTGTAAAGAATCATTACCTAGATGTGCTTCACTCTGCCTCATGGGGTTTGATATTAAATAATAGTGAGTTTCAAGTCATTGTTTCTTTGATGAGAGCACAAACTGTTTATCAGCAAACAGCAGAAACACAAGCTTAGCAGATGGACTGAGAACACAGTGGATCACACAGAGGAAAGCTATGATGCTGCTAATACCCTGCAACACTTGATTAAAATATTACAAATAGTCTGTATTTAAAAAAGGCGGTTACAAGAAACTGGGGGAAGGCGAGGAACCATAACGGTACGCTATAATATAGTAAGGGAATGGGAAGATGCGTGAACTTGCACTGGGCGGCACGAATAGATAATTTGCATCATGCAAGTTGAAAAAGTTTTAACTTAGTGACAAATTTGCGTCATGTGATATCAGCGATTCCTCGACGTCACTGAACATCAATGGAGGACAAGCTCATCGTCGGGGCATTTATTGAGACATGTCACCAACATGTAACAGGTTCAGATGACTAACGTGTCCTAACATCTACAGCTGTGATGTGAGATGATGATGAGCACCAAGGAAGTTTGACTGCATACCTGGAGTAACCCTCTAGCAGCTGAGAGAGGCGGGAATAAGAGAGTCGAGACTCTGGCACGCTGACCAGGAAAGGCAGGCCCACGTTCTCCATGTTTGGTCGACACAGACCCTTGTGATTGGGCCAGTGGGTCCTCTGACACACTCTGGACAACAGAAAAGAAAACGTGTTTATAGAAAAGTTAACTGGTCTGATTGAAGAACAAAGTAACACCTCACTGTACACTGAACAACTGAGGAAACAGTTTGCAAGAGAACTCACTGATTGCAGTAGCCCACACGATAGCACCGAGTGCACCGCTTCAGCTTGTCCTCCTCTGACACTGGGGGCTTCAGGCAGGCGGCGCACTTAGAGATGGGGATGCTGGGAACTTGGAGTTTCTATAGGTCAAACACAGGAGGGACCTTTTCACCATCTGAAATCACCAGCTGATTGAACAAAGTGCAGCACATCTGCACTTTGTTCAGAGGATGTGAATTTGTTTTACCTGCTGGACTCTGAGCAGCACCACTCTCTCTTTGGCCAGGTCTTTGGAAAGCACCTCGAAGCAGAACAACATGTCAGAGGAGGACACCGTGTCCAGGGAATGGGACGGCAGGAACATGCGCTGGAAGCGGTTCTTCCCCACCTGAGAAAGGAAAACAATAAGTCCGACTTGTCCTCAATGTCCTCTACTAGTCCTCTTTTCAATTTCAGTCAACTACAGATTTGTGTTGCTCCAATGCTTATTATTTCTAAAACCACAAACTCAGCATAAAATGCGTTCTGTTAGGGTATTAAATATTATTTATATCTGACCTCTGCCAGTCTGAGGTTCTCAGGTTTGACCCTCACGCTCCTGGAGATGGATTCAAGGACTTCAGCACTGCTGGAGTTCTCCTTGCTCACACTCACCAAAAACTGAGACACACACACAACAGTTCCCTTAAAGAACGACTCACATGATGCATTAAACTGATCAATGAAGCTGTCGGCATGGAAGTAGCGAATGCCAGATACCACGTATATTGTCTTACCTTGATGGGTTTTTTATGAGGTTCCTTAGCAAAGTAGAAAACTGAGAGCACCTTTTGTTTCTGGGGCAACGGGACTGGCAGGTAGAGGAAGGGGTCAAAGGTTATGGACACCTGAAAATGGACACACAGAAGTTTAGATACATTATACCCCTGCAAAAGTATTCAAAATCATTTTGCATGCTGTAAATTTTCTTGGGGAACTGTGTGTTACCTTGGAGCAAGTGGGGCACACGAGCTTAGATTTAAACTGGCCTTGGAAGAGGTCGACTATGAAGGAGTCATTTCTCATCTTGTGCCTCTGCCACGCCTCCTCTGCCACCACCTGCACCAACACACAAACCACACCATCAGCCCAGGACGTTACTTTGATGATTTCCTTTGTGTATATAAAAAAATAAAAAATAATACTCGTCCACCACTAAGCACCTCACAGAAGAAAAGTACTTACTTCGTCCAGCCGTCCGTCAGAGTCGACCGTCTCTGTGTAAGGTTTATTCTGGATGCGGTTCAAGTCCTCATGGAGTCCATCCAACAAGAACGCCATAAACTCCTGGGCGTCGTGCTGGGCGTACCCTGTAAACTGGCTGGCTTTACTGGCCACAATTGCCTACAGGATTCAAACCAATAGAGAGAATTATAAATTAAGAGAAAGAATATTTATTACCATATTAATTTTCCCATCTGTGCAGTTAAATCTCCCAAAGGGGAGACTGATTTAGTGCTGTTCTCATCTACAGAAAATCTCAGGGTGCTGGTTGCGTACCTTGAGTTTTGAGGGTTGGAAGGCGTGGTGGGTTCCTTTCCAAAGGGCCCTGAGCAGCACTGCAAAACCAATGGCGAGCCTGCCTCCTGTTCCCAGCGGATTGTTGCAGTTGATTTCTGCCTCGAATGCTCGGTCTGTGGGGTTACAGGGAAAAACAGGAATGTGATGACAGAGCTGTAGGGAGCTCAGACCGAGATGGACAAACAGAAGAGACAAGGAAATCATGACAGTAAAATTTGGGATGGCTTCATGTGGGAGAACAAGTGAGTTAAACTTGCACTATGAATGTTAAGGTCACAGTGTGGAAGAATGAATGGTGAGTCTTGCTGTTACTATTGAACATTTGTACTTTTTATATATGCAATATTGTTTTATCAGCTAATGTCATCCAAAATTCAGTCAACCACCAAAACAGTAGGTGACCCACATTTTGCAGCACTTAGTATTTTAAAAGCTTGAACTGCACAAATTACAGGTTGTTAATGGCAGTAGCATAACAGACAAAATAAATCCATGTTTTTTAGTTTTTGTAAATCAGCATGCTAAAAGTGTTAAACTCTATTTACCATGAAAGTAATCCCTGAGTTCTCTGGTGTTGGACAGGGACTGGATGACACTGTTCATGAAGCAGGTGTTGCCAAGGTTGACCAATCCTGTAAAACCAGGCAGACACACCTTCTTCTCCTCCTCTTCCTCGTGGCGCTCATTGCTGGCAGGAGGTGCATGGGTCATGGGCTGCACCATGCAGGTCGGCTTAGGCTGAGACAGAGACACACACTCATTTAATGACTTTCATCTTTGTTTTCCTGCATCTATTTCGATTAGTTTGCTTCTATCCACACATTATTTTTCTCATCACTGCTGTTCACACCTTTCAACTTTTAAAAGCAGATGCTATGTGACCAAATAAACCACTACCTGACTTTTTTTTTTTTTTTTTTTGACTCACCGTGGTAACAGTAGGCTCTGGCTTGGTGATGGCAACATGCTCAGCGACGGTACGAGGAGCCACAGTATCCAGACCACCATCCTCCACTCTGGATGAGGCCTTTGGAGCCTTTGGCTTTTCCTCCCCGACCCTCGGAGGCTCTTCCTTGGCGGGGAGGCTGTGCTGGCTGCTGCCTGGCTGGCTCTTCTCCATGCAGGCGGGACTGGAGGGCACAGCGACCTTGGCGCCACCCACTGCACCTTAAACAGAGGAGAATGGAGCTTGTGGTTAGAAAATGAAGGTCAGGAGACCGAGCAGGGGTGTAGGAAATTAAAGTCTTTTCACTAAAGAACACCTCTGAAACATACTCCAAGTACTTCCTCTTAAGCACTATTATTGTCACTTGATACTAATTACAGGGAACTACATCAACTTCCCTGAAAGAACAGCTTGCTTCACTGCACTGACTCGTCAACTGACAGAAAACTGATCAGCACTGATTTCAATTACAATTTATTTATTTATTTATTTTTTATTCATAGTAGCAGTTATTTTCTAAGGGGAAAATGCCAAAACAATTTCTGGAACTGGACTGTTGAAACACGAAAGACTGATTTCCATCCAATTACCAACCCATGTTTTTGTTTCTGGGACACAGCCTCATAGATGGGGAGGAAATTATTCAGAAACCATTGAATAAACCTGGTACCAAGATCGCCTGTATTCCTATTTTCAAGTGCTTTAAAGCAGCGATCCCCAACCTCTTTTGCACCATGGACCGGTTTGATGTCAGCATTATTTTCACAGACCGGCCTTCCAGGTGTGGCATATAAATACAACAAAAATAAAATAACACGACCGTAATTAAAAAAAAAAAAAAGGTTTCCCCTTTGTGAAGAAGCTCTTAAAAGACATTTGGTTTCTTTTACTCATTTTCGCTAGTTTGCAGACTTATTTGTTTGGCTAACACAGACGAAAGTTAAGTCGGAGCCGGTTGTTTTTCAAAATAAAACGTCTTTTAGACTATAACTATCAATACAACGGAATTTACATAAATCATTCATTCTTTCTGCGCAGCCCGGTAACAAATGCCTCATGGACCAGTACCGGGCCCCGGCCCGGTGGTTGGGGACCACTGCTTTAAAGGCCCTGAAGGGCACCTGACCTCAGGGTCACACAGTCTCCAGGTTACATACAAGTTGGCACCAGTATCTTTTTACTGGTTAAGTTACAGAGCTCAGATTCCTGTCACTGAGATCTCCCTGAAAAATACACATACATTTGCACCAACCACATTCACTAAGTACTGCACTACAAACTGGTTGCACCTCCTCCTCTCTCCTCTGTGTCTGTGTGAAGCAGGGGAGGGATGAGTCATGATCCATGTGCACATACAAGCTTCTGTTCACAACACAGTCACAAAAGTAAATAATCAAAAAACAAAAAGCTCATCTACAGAGTGTTAACAAGTAGAAGCCTGGTGACAGACCTTGTGTGGCCGGGGCCTCCAGACCCCCCCAGCGTTGGCTGTGTCTCTTCTTCAGGGTGATGTCCAGACGGGACGGGGTGAAGGAGTAGCTGCACTGCTCAGGCTGGATCAGGTTCCTGAAGCCCAGGAGGAGGAGGAGGAGGGAGAAATGTACAAAGGTCAGATTAAAACGACAAACAGAAGTCCAGTGAGGACACTGGTCAGCACCTCACTGTGATCGGGGTTTATTTCATGCTCTGAAGAGATAAAATATTTCAGATATGGTGAAAACAATGTCATCTGCTGGGAGGTAGACGTGTCTTAATCCCTTTCACTATACTTGCATTTGAGCCAAGAATTTAAAGCATCCAGCACAAGTGTGAGCCCAGTTTGTGTCAGACTACTAAAATGAAAGGTGCTATCTTATCTGATTTGTTTGTTTGGCCTGATGCACCATTGCAGCTTTGGCAACCTTTCAGTTTATTCATTCACTTATAACAGCTCCAATTTGTTGGCAATACTGAGGACACTGGCTCAGTTTTCTGGAACAAATCAAGCCGATGCACAGTTTGACCCAACAGCTACACTGAGCTCACTGAAAGATGATGTTCTCTAATCTGAAAACAGCGTAACTGATGGTTACCTGAGTTTGACTTGCCACTTGAAGACTGTGTTTGGTCCACAGTCTGAATGAAGCCGCAGGAAGTTAGCGTCACTGGAAAAGGACGACACAGGAACATCAATCAATGGTTGTTAGACATTAAAACTGAAGCACCACACTCAGCACGGGAGCATTTCTACCTCGTCTGGAAGATGAGGGTGAAGTCCTGCTCCCTGAAGATGACCCTGGCCGTGTCCCTGCAGATCCCCTTCATGTAAACATTGACCACCATCAGGTCTGTGCCCTTCTCGTATGAATCGTTCTTCACAAACTGCAGGTTCACCATCGGCTCTGGGGCTGCACAAAGTCATCACAGGAGTCAGCACACTCACATTTAACATATCGCATTGAGTATTAGAGGTGGAACAACTCACAAAATCCACAGTACACAGGCTGTGCAAGATAGTACTTTGATAATTCTTCATAATGCTTTCCTTATATCACTACGTGGCTTTTTAAACACTGTGATGGTGTCTCCATAAATAAGCGAACGTTTTGGAAATGTGTCTGCATAACCAACACAGTACTTTGCCTGCACAGTCATAGATTTATCAGCCACTTTCTTCCCATCATCATTATAAGTTGCACCAAATCCAAAATGCTCCCACAAAGCTGACATGACCTGAGCAATACACACATGCCCTGAACCATGAAAGAACTGAACAGGACAGATTGAACCGTTCCATCTCCACTGATCATGTATAGATATTGTACAATATACCAGGAAATCTACAAAGGTGTTTGGATCATTACTTCTGGGTAAAATGATCCTGATTGAATTAAAACTGGGGTCAAGAGACAGAAAGAGACGTCAAAGTAAAATTTTGTGATGTATCCACTGTAGTTCCACGAATCATAAATAGGTTTGTGAACATATTTAAATAGTAACAACAGTCAATTTACAAACAATAATAATTTGAACACACATGAATGGCAGTGTACCTCCAACATCCACTGTTCCAAAACTTCTCAACTAACCTTCCTGTTGCTTCATTTCCAGAGGTGGCTCTTCTTTCGACTGGTCCCGCTTCTCCTCTCCATCACAGCTGCTCTGCTCCTGGGTCAGACCAGGTGACTGGCTTTGCTTGGCAGCCGCAACAGCTGCTGGTAGAGGTAGCGCCTCTCTTGATCCAAGCTCCTGGCAGACCCGAGTGTCCTGCTCTGAACCCTGCTCAGCAGGACTCTTCTCGGCCTCACAGTCTGTTCTGTCTCCAGGTCTTTGGAGAGAAGCGGAGTCGGCTTCGTTGTTGAGGCGGTCGCTGGTGCTGATGGGAGCTGCTGGCTGGCTATCACTAGAGTGTGCTGGTTCTCTAGACCTGTCTGAAGACTGGTTTTGCTTCTCTGCCAACTGGAAAAGAAAAAAAAAATGACCTAAAGAAAATCTCCAGAGGAATGTTCACTCCCTTGGGCCTTCAAAACAATGAAGGCTGAGTGAATACGGAGGAGGAATGGATGCATCAAATTTTGCAGGATACCCACAGCTACTGTTTTTTCCTCATTACTGCAGTTATCAAGAAGAAACAGGAAAGTCGATTTAGACCAAGGTCTAAAGCATCTGTAAAGTTGACTTGTGTGATACTGGATGCTCTACAAACACCTCACTCACCAGAGACAACAGACTGTCTCACTCCTGTTTATTGGTCAGTCTGTTGAGGGAACAAACTGAGATCAGCGACAGGTACAGTGCAGCCAGCACAGGCACCGAGGTAGTTCTCATGGACGTCTGCTGTGTGTAAAAATCTTTAATAAGATTACAGATCTCTTCCAGGCTCTGGGGAAACTTGAAAAGGCAGAGCCCACACATGCCAGATGGTGTTATTGGCTGTAATCTCATTAAATCATAGAGCTGACTGATTGGAGTAAATGATCCAAATGTGATTTTTGTCTCCAGCTTAAACTCCCTTCCTGTAATGGTGCTCTGCATCAGAGTAAATAATTTGCATCTTTATTGTTGTGGGGGTTTTTTTTGTTTTTTTTTTTTAAGTATTTTACATGAATACAGACAGAAACAACAGTTTCCTGTTGTTGATGTTCTCACAGCCTTCAAACACTAAGCCTGAGGAAAGTGTAAGTCTCAGGAAATGTTTATAGAACACATTACATTTTAGTCCACTTAGTAACAGTTAATATTGATCTGGTGACAGAAGCTGGACATTATATTTACTGAATATCTATCACATTGTTTGTCTGATGTTGATCATTCTGCAGAGAAATCTTCCTGGAAGGAGATCTCTGATTTAGATTTCAGTAACCATGTCACATAAGAAATCAGCTTACTGGAGAAAGCTGATTGTAACCCAGTCATTTATTATTCATTCTGATAATCTCAGATTATCTATCAGACTAAATATTGTTGGATTTTGTTGATATTATCCCAAACATCAAAAGTCACACAGAGTAGTGTTCCTCTTCCATACAACCATCTTTGACCAAAATACCGTTTCTTTTTACACAGCTGAAATATATATTTTTATTTTTACCAGATAGTGACTTTTAAGATCAATATTCTATATGCAAAAATACAATCAGATAAAATTACATGAATAAAATCTTGAATAAAACATCCTTTTCTCCATCACCTGAACCTGAAGAATGACAGTGAGCAGACACTAAGGTGTGGGACTACTCCTCCAAAGATGGTGACGCAGTTGTCTGCAGTGTACAGTAATGTTAAATATTCTGATGAACTTATCCGTTTCGGAGAGCAGCCTTCTAGAGACCATATCAGTTACATCCATATACCATGTATTTTTCTTTCCAGCTTAATAATTCACAATCAGATGATTTTTTTTTCCCCCTCTAAAATAAGCATCTCCATAAGTCTCAAAAATCTCATATCAATCCAAAAGTTTACAAAAAAATTAAATCCAACATGAAAGAGAGCATTCAAATTAAAAAGCACAATGTCACAACTGATCTCACCTGAGCTCTGTTATTATGGCTGGCAGCAGACCCTCCCACTTCCTGTCCCTGGTCACTGCCTGTACTCTCTGCTCTGTTGTCTCCGCCCCTGCGTTGTGTCTGTGGGCTCCGACCAGCGGGCAGGTGTGCGTGCGGGGCTTTGCCATTAGCTACTGTAGACTTGACAGAGGACGGGTCCCTGTCAGCCGGTGACGGAGCGTCCTTAGTGGTCTTGGGCTGCCGTACAGTGCGCTTCGCACTGGGTTCCTGAGGCTGCTGCTCACCTCTCGTGACAGGAACAGGGTTGCTGCTGCTGGTGGCGGTGGTGGATGAGCACTCTTCAGCTCCACTTTTCACCCCTAAAGAGTCCGTGGTGGCCTTGTCGCACGCTGGTTTGTTTTTCAGGCAGCGCTTGACACCCCGTTCAGCTTTGCCACCACTGCGTCTCGACTCGCTATGACCAGGTGAAGAGGGAGGCTGTGGCTGGAGCTGTGGCTGCGTTGATGACACTTTGGGTTTCTCTGATGACTCCAAGGCAACGGGCTTCGTGTCGTTTTTGGTCTCTGTTGGAGCCGCCTCCTTCTCTTTCTTGTTCGACTGAAGCAAAAAACAGTGTTCATTTAATCAAAGGAGGACAAGGTAAATACCGTGTTTACAGTGCCAATCAAAACCACTTCCATTAGGAAATAAGAAATGACACAAAAACAACAGTACTGATTACCTCCAGCATCACCACAGCTGGATCATGCCTTTGAGGAGGTTTGGGTTCTCTGGGTTCTTTTTAGATGCTTTTTAGGTGCAGATAAAATCAACACAGTCTACTGATGTAAAGAAGAAGAAAAAACTAGAAACCACTCAGAGAGCACACACCTCTACCAAGGCCTAATCCAGCTGTAATGATGCTATAGACTGAACAGTGTTGCCCTCTTGTGGTGAAATGAACTAACAAGTTAAAATATTCACCCATTATAAAAAAGTGTTCACACCAAACACAAGGTGAATCTCCCCCACAGCGTGATGATATAACTGAATGCAAAGACACGCAATTTGAGAAAGTTTCAACTTGAGAGAAAAATTCTTATCATGTGGTATCGCAAAGGTCAATCAGTGTTGAGATTCCCCGACTTCACAGATGAGCAGAAATAAAGTACTTTGTACTGGGATAAAACCACGAAGGAGATGACTTCACAGCAATTCTGGGACAGCAATATTTGCCATGTTGCTCATTGTTGATGGCGGCTGTCGCAGTGTCTGCATGGTGAATTTTCTGGAGTGAGTACTCCCATTGGTTGTTGAGGGCAAATATTGGCATATGGTCAAATCTCCAAAGTCCAGTGGTCGTATTCACGTGAGTAACATGAGATAAAATGTGCTTCTTGTTTGGTGTGACCACAACATAACAGACGGGGTTTTTTTTTTGGACAGGATGAAATCCTCAGATTTTGTCCAAAATGTAGCAATTTGTTCCTTGGGTAACACTCGATCCCTCCAAAACGCAACAAAAGAAAAATAGAAACAAAAATCACAGAGATCTATTCAGTAGTTAAAACCAACATGTGAAAACATGCTCTCCTTGGCAGATGTAAAAATCTTTTCTTACTTTAAGAGAAGGCCAAATGTGAAAGGGAATCTTCTTGTGCATGATGAGATGCAGGAAACCTCCCTTTTCCTTGTACTGGACTCTGCTACACGAGGCTTCAATTTCCTCCTGCAGATGGCAGCTCCACTGCCGTCCATCTGAAAAATAAAAACACATACAGATGTTATTAAAGCAGATGGAATTAAACATACTGCAAAAACTACAGCAACTTTAGAGACGAGTCAGACAAAGATGTTAAAACAAACTTTATTCCTTTCACTCTGCTTCTTCTTCTCATTTAGTCTCCATAGTCCATTTATGTTAGATGCTTTCCTATGACTTACCTGGTAAGCACACATGGCAGTGTGTGTCAGTGAAGGTGGTGCTGATGTCCTCTATCCTCTGAACCCCCTCCCCACAGCGCAGTCTCACAGTCACCTCATTGACATTCTGCTTCCAGTCCACAAACACGTCTGTGAACAACACAAAGGAACATCGGTCACATCAATGTAACAGGAATACAATGCTCTTCCTCATTCCACCACGATGATGAGTCACAAAATCTGACAGATCAAATAAGAGAGGGATCATCTGGCAAATATGGACAAGACACATGAACAAACTGGATCTGTACTGCTGCCCTGAGAGGCAGCAGGCAGACACGCTGAAGTGCACCTGCTCACAGACTCACACAGACCACACCGCTGCGCTCATGTGCTCAAGTGGGTCAGTCCAGACTCAGGCAGACAGAACGCAGTGAACTCAGCAATCACACACGGGACATCTAAAATTATCTGCGCCACACGGACTGTACTCCAAGTAAACAATTCCATGAAAGCCAAAGATCGAGTTAATGTGCTTTACAGGAGCATGTCATCTAGCTGCAAGAACACTTAATAATAAAATAATAAAAAGTTTAAACTTATTAAACACACCCCAACACAGAAAAGAGGAAAAAAAATTACCATTTCTCATAGTGATCTCAAAGTTGTTGCAGTGGCTGAAAATAAAATCTCATTGTAGGAAGAAGTACAGCGAGTACTGGATTTCCTGCCGACGGAGGTGGTCTAGGTATGGATCCTGCACACAGTCCTTGACAACAACTGAAGAGCCTCGACTTTCCCACACTCACTCCTTCACCCAATCTCCCTGCTACTCTCTCTCTCTCCCTCTCTCTAACCTAATCGCTCTAGAAAGGTCACCAGCAACACTCAATCCCTTTCAGCTGGTGACAGTTGTATTCCCAGTGGAGCCACGCCACCGGGTACTCCCATGATCGGGTGAAACACATTGACTCTGTCAAAGCACACCTTTTTAGCACAAATTAAAAACAAGTGATCTTCTTGGCCACTTGTGCAGATTTATATCATTTATGCCACAAAGTCACTTTATCGGTTTGTTCTCAATGAACTGATAAATTTGGAATTTGTCTTAATTTCACAAAAACTAGTCATGGGAAATGATTCAATACCACTGCATCACAATTCCCCCTTTACACTTGATTTTAAGATGCATCTCAGGCGGTCAGATCACAAGTGGACAACCAGAACACATTTTTGTTTACACCTGTATTCAACGTGCATCTCCAAACCATGCTGCTGACCACTTGTGTTCAAATATCCTTACTGCAACATCATGTCTGCCAGAAGGGACCGCCCACAGTTTTTATGCCACTCGCCAGAGAAGCGCCAGATTTTGTAAACAGTTAGCAGAGATAGCTAAAAGAGAGAAGGCAAAAGGACTACGCTTACTCTCGTGGTTATTCACCCTTGTATTTCTGTTCACTTGTGATCCGATCACTTGAGACGCATCTCAAAACCAAGTGTAAACAGAGTCAATAAAAACATTTCAGATGGTGAGATTCTCCTGTATTCATTTATTAAAAGTTCATAATCTGTACCATAAACCAGCACTACAAATGTGAAGCGCCCTATGTTTACATTAAAATAAGCAAAACAGTGTGTCGTGACAAAGGAAGTTGTCAATGGATAAATTCTCACCTTGCTTTTAAACAATAAAATAATTTTTAAAAAAAAGACACCTGGTAAACAACAGTGGAATAAATACAAGCTGCACTCATCTCCTGCCTCAGTATTCACAGTTGTGTTGATTCAGGGCCTATTTCAGACAGTTAAAAAACAACCATTAACTGGATCAGTGCTCTGTGTCAGCAGAGGTTCAACATGTGATAAACCAGTACTGTGGCCTGAAAGCAAAAGTAAAAGTGCTTTTACTGCTGTGTCACTGACATCAGACTGGAAGAGATAGTGCTGTGAATCATCAGGGTCTTTGGTCAAGGGCTTACAGAGACTGTGCCGAGCCCTGCATCAGCAATTCTACCTCCAGGGATCAAACTCAATTACAGTTGTGAGTGATTTAGTCATTACCTTTGCTATATTAACACTGTAAGGATCCCTCTGCAAATAAATAATGGCAAAGTAAGACTGATTTCTATTTGACCTACAGGAATTAGTGGAGGATTTTTTTAAACTACCGAGTACAAAGCATTTAGGGAGTAAATAAAAGAAAAAATCCCTTAAACAAAGAAGAAACATAAATCTAATTTACATGTTTGGACCAAGATTACGCAGAAAACTTTACAATTAACAAATTCTTTCCTTTGTAAAGGCTTTAATTATAAAGAAAACAAAAAAAGATTTGTCCTACATAATTTCTCTCTGTAAGACAGATTCTGCATCTTTAAAACACACAAAGCAGCACCCACCAAGTTCTAGCATAAGAAATGGATGTTGAATCTAAGAATCACTGACATGTTCTTACTGTCAAATTTTTGTGTGGGGGTGTTTACAAATCAAGGGGGAAAAAAATTCCACCACTGAATAGCAGCCCACCACCTACACTAAAATGTACATCAGCCCTGAGCACCTCAATGAAAGGAAAGAAAGCACGGAAGGGAAAACTGTGATCCACACATGTACAACTTACATTTAAAAAAATAAAAAAAAACACAGCACAACAAATGAAAAGGAGGGTGTTGGAAGAGTAGGCCACACATAAAAAAAACATTCAAGCAGCAGCATAAATGGCAATCAAATCAATGAACTGAACAGCAAATGGGTAAAACTGCAAAACAAACACCAAAGGCCTGCCTGATTTGTATTTTATTACAGAATGGTGATGACATGACTCTCAAATGAAAAATGCTTGGTATGTACATGAGAGCGACTCATGCATAACTGTAGTGAAAAGTGTAATCCTAAATATACTTTGACAAAATCATCTGCAATAATGTATAACCATAGACCGTGTATAGAATGAACGAAACTTAGTGATGTCATTCGGGTTGTGTACTGACATTTTGAAGCCAGAAGTTTGATACTTGAATGTGGCCATGTTGGTTGTTTGGAGCCAGAAGTGACCATATTTGGATATGAAGGGAGGAGTTCTTCTTTTCAAACCATGCTTTTATGTTGTTGTTACTTATTTATGTAAGCTGTATTGTGTGCAGATTTGGAATAAATGTCTCTATATCAATAGAGTGAGGAGGTGGGTCTGACCCTTGAACCCAAGGACAATGTCCAATGTGTATGAGACTCTACTTCAGCTCTGCTAACATTGGAGACCAGACCTGTCAATCCAACTAACCACACCCCTAAACCTTCATCTTTTTTAAGCCTAATATCTACTTAATAATGAAATGATTTTCAGATGGGCCACCGAATCACTGTGAATAAGAGTTGACTTTGGCTAATGACATCAGAATGACTTGTGAGAAAAATGTGTTGACTAAGTATTTAATTAAGGAAAATGACAATTTTTGAATTGAAGTCAATTGAAGCCAGCATCCAGAGGCCATCAGTGGTACTTATGTACACTCTGTGTATAACAATGACTGACAAGAAAATTATGATTGACAGTGTGAAGGTGTAACACACCCACACAATGATAAAGTCTATCCAGATGTGTTTTCCCAGTAATTACAATTAATTGCTGGGCCTATAATTTCGCAAAAGGATTTCTTTTTTAATATATGCTTTACAAAATAATAACATGCTTGGTGAGTTAGAGACTTTTAGTCAGTCTTACCTTTCTTGACTTCTGCAATAACTCCATCCACTGCTGCAGCGGCTGCTGCTGCTGCTCTCTTGGCCTCTCTACTCTCC
This sequence comes from Pseudochromis fuscus, assembly GCA_900323345.1. Taxonomy (NCBI): domain Eukaryota; kingdom Metazoa; phylum Chordata; class Actinopteri; family Pseudochromidae; genus Pseudochromis; species Pseudochromis fuscus. Next base: position 9,874 of record OOFC01030903.1, on the reverse strand, counting down.
TGGTTGGCCCTGTCCTTTTGCTTCTTCTTACTGGTACTGGAGGACAGGTCTGAGCTGTTCTCCCTGCCGCCACCACCTCCTCCTTTCTGCTGAGCCCCACCGCGACGGCCCACCGTCTCGCTACCAGCCACACCACTACCACCGCTGCTGGCCATCTTCAGGCACTTGGCACTTACAGGCCGCCCGTCGGAATCACTACCGCTGCTGGGGTCTGGATCTGAGGTGTGCCTCTTCCTGCCTGGCCCGGCTATCTTGGCGATGATACTGGTCTGAACTCTCCCAGAACAGAATCAGGAAGGTTGGAAAGGGATGGGGACCTGAGGGCAGACAGATACTTGATAATTAAGAGAAGAATCCAATACTAAATGACTGAATTGTTTGAGTGAAACAATTTAGGTATGACGACAATCTATCTTTTACCAAGTTTATACAGGCGCGCCCGCACACATACACATACACAAGCGCGTGCATGGAAGCACAAGGAGGGTTTACTGCTTCAAAGCAACTCGCAGCTGGTATCAAATGACAACAATGCTCAGGGAGAACGGGGTCATTACGTCTCGCTAAAGAAATCATTCGGCTGCACATGACGTTAGCCCAGTTAGATGGATGCTGAGCCTTGCCTTGTTTCCTTAGCACTGCAATAGCAAGTTGCTAGCCCGTACAGTCAAATGACAAACAAAGGACAACAGCTAAATCAGCCATTTTTATTCGGCGTCCAGCTCATCACGTTAACTGAAACCCTGACCGGTGTTCATGATCCTGACTAGCGGGCGGAACAATGCGGCTTTCCGTCTCCACAGTTGTTAGCTTGGTGACTTCAGTTAGCCAGTCGACTGCAGAGGTTCGTTTATTTTGATGTACAAGTGTCTGTGCCGTCACGTGCCTGTCCATTTGAAGCCCTAAATCTTTATGTAAACTCACCTTAAATCCCAGACATTGTACTCCGTCAACCTAATTTACCTGAATAAGCAAGTAACATATAGCAAACAACATGAAAACGTCCCTCTACACCGCAGCGTGGGGTGATACAGATCTGGGGCACCTCACCCGTATTTATTTTAATTATATACTGTGGCTAAATTAGCTATACTGGCTCTACTGACCAGCGGTGACCAACCACATTATTACTGCATTATGCCAAGTTCGGCACGACCGCTTCACCTGGTCTCACACTGCACAACACATGTCTGCACAACACAGAACAGGTGTTATAATCAAACGCTCCGTCTTCGAGCAGCTAATGTCATTAGCTGCATGCTAGTGGTAGCCGAATCGGAACGGGTTGATATGGCTACCTGTTCTATACAAACAACACAACATGACACGTCGTGACACTGAACGCCCGTTTGTGATTAAAATGCCAAACTCATACTAACATTAAAGCAGGGGACTTACGAGGCTTTTATATGGTGATAACTCCGTCTTAAAACACAATAGTGAGAGACTCCTTCTCCGCCCGGCGGCTGCTAAGCTCCTTCACGGCAGCGGGCCGCTGCCTCCTGCCCGCACTCCAAACCCCGCAGTCCACGGTGTTTCTAGAATATTCTCTCCTTTATCCCGGACCCATTTCTGTTAACTTGAAACAAAATATTTCAGAGATTCAATCAAAAGACAACAACTGGAAACCTGTTC
>OOFC01030899.1:0-15667 GCA_900323345.1 Pseudochromis fuscus | reverse complement strand
GCTGTGGAGCTGCTGCTGCTGCTACTGCTGCTACTGCTGCTGCTGCTGCTGCTGCTGCTGCTGTGAGCTGCTGCTTTTCACTGCTCTGATGTTTGTTACTGTTTCTCTGCCTGACGTGCATGTTGGTGTGATGGGTTTAGATTCAGATGATGTACACATCAGCTCCTGTGAAGTCACCCAGTAACACCCTCCTCTGCATGGGTTTATAACTACACTGTAAAATAATACAACTGCATTGATGGATTTTTTTCTGTTCATTTTACAGATGTTTCCCAAATAAACAAAAAATATTTATAAAATGAAAAAATAACATGAAATTTTCATGTCTAATTTAAAATAACATGACATGACATAACTGTGAAAAACCATATTTCTAAAATGTATTTTTATTCCATAAGGACTTAATAAATTCTAAATATATTATAATTTCACAAATATTTATCTTTTTAAATTTATGAATTAATGAAACTGTTCATTTTCAGTTTATTACTGTAAATGTATTTGTAAAGTTTGATACAATCAGCGATAATTAAAATGAAGCAGCTATGATTTTACAACAAACTGTTCGTAGAAATGAACAAAGCTAAAAACAATGGTTGTTTGGAGCCAGAAGTGACCATATTTGGAAATGAAGGGAGGAGTGAGGAGGTCTGAGCCTTGAAGCTGAGGACACTGTTCAATGTGAATGAGACTGGATCTGACTAACCTCACGACCGAATATTTCAGGAGTGAAAATGACTATTTTTGAATTGAAGTCAATTGGAGCCAGCATCTAGTGGCTGTTGGTGGTATTACACTTTTGTTTACAGGAGCAGAATTTGGAGGAGCTTTCCCAAGTTTAAGGAAAAACCTCCAGTCACAGTTTTTTAATCGGGTCTGTGTGTCGTCCAGAGAGAAGCAGATCATGAATCATGGTATCTTGCCTTCACTGCCACTGGCGATGAAGTCTTCATTGTGCCCTCCGAAGCAGGAATGAATGGTGTAGAAGCCCTGGGTCACCCCTTGGTATTTCCTCACCAGCACCCGGTCCTGCAGGTCCCATAGGTGCACTCCCTGCAAACACACAGCATCTGATGACTGAGACTTCAACATCAACACAGCTCTCAGCTGTTACTGCGGCAACCAGCTGAGGTTCACATGAAACCAAGAAGAGTGACTCACCTGAGTAGCAACATTTAGCAGAGCTAACCTTCCATTTTTGGAAACAGTGAATGACATGATGGGATGGTCCTCCTGCACGCTGCAGTGACACAACACACAGGGAACAAAGACAATCAATCACACAATCCTGTTTAATACTCTTTATGGACCCAGCAGGTTTAATATGTCCCACAGCCACTGTGCATGTGAGTGACATGACCCATTCAATTCACCCGACATCAAGAAAACACCGTGTACACCTCGGTGGAAAGCTCCCCGTGTCCCTGTTCATCCCCTGGCTCGTGTATGCAGACATTAAATCCTCTGATATGCTCTGTCTGTCAATAACTACAAATACTTCACAGCTCTTACCTGGTGTACTTCTGCTCTTGGTGGAAACCCTGGTGTTAAAAAACAAACTGTCCTGTAACAAACCCTCCTTTATTTATCCTCCTACATTCTCTAAATGTTTCACAGATGATGATGATCAAACACATCTGTAATGTTGCAACAATAAATATACTTCCTGATTCGTGCAGTTATCAATCTCAAAATAGCAATCGCTCCACTGCAGTGTGCAGTGATACTGGCTCCCTCTGAAGGCCTGTGGAGGATTTTATTCAATAAACAATAAACCTCCGGGTCCTCATCCACCAACAGGTGTCAAGATACAAGACAGGGCTGCAACCATGAGTCGACACCGTCGACAAAAATCCACAGTAAAAATAGTTGCCAACTAATTTAACTGTTGACTATTGTTGCCAGACTCCACAGAGTGTGTGCAGTAGCGTTTAGCAGAAAGTAAATATGGCAGCAGCGCATGTTGATTTACTTTGAGCAGCAGCAAACTTGATTAAAAGATCCAGCTTTACTGTCTTTGCTATTAATTAGCACATTAACAATAACAACCTCATGCTAATCTTAAAAGCTGAGAGCCATTTAAAGGAGACATATTACACTGGTTTCAGGGCAGTTTAAATAAGTCTTACACACCCCTACAACATGTCTGTGAAGTTTCTTGGTGAAACTCCACTTTGATCCTGTATTCCTGTGTGTATGTGTAACAACATGTGGGTTTTGGCTGCACTCATGTCGCGGTCAAACTTCTCTTGTAACGGAGAAATCCAAGATGGCGGATCCTACGCTTCTGACGCTGTGGGAGACCACATGGGATACTCTGCAGGGATTGGCTAATGTATGATATGATAATGCTCCAATGATAAATTGTTGCGTCACAGTAGCTCAGAATCCAGAACGGCTGGTTTTACTGCAGGTATTTCTCTTCAAGCAGCTCAGCAACAGTGAGATGGTTTTAAAATCTCACAGCCAGTAGAGTTGGTGATAGTTGATATAAAAGACTTTAAACAGTGGATTTTCCATAATATGTCCCCTTTAATAATTATACAGTCTGATTAGTGGACTGATGCTTTCAATATCTGATGATTAATCAACTATCAACAGAGTCATTAGGTGCAGCCCTAATTTAAGATTAAAAAATAAATAAAGATTTACATCCATTACAAGAGGCTCAGAGCATCTGTACACGTGCACCACGTTACATTTGGTTACAATAGGATATTTGTACTATTACACAACAATTTGGATGAATCAGAGTTTTTGTTGAAAGAATCTTTTGTATAATGGCTGCTGTACATCTTGTGGTGTCTCTGATAATGTTGCTGAAGTTTATTGGGACTATCAGGCAGAGTCCATAAGAAAACAATGTGTTCTGTCCTGAAATGACAAGCTCATGCAAATAAACATATAAATAAATAAATAAAAATAAAATAATTCTTCCAAGTAAACAAGTGAAGCTTCCTAAGTTTCCTGGGTGAAGCTGCCACCTGAAAGTAGTGCGGCGTACGAGCTGATTGGCTATTAAGGTTTAAAGATGTTTAAGTGACCTACAACCCGAGACCTGTGTTACAGCAATAAACAACAAACAACAAACTAAACAACAAAACAAAACAAAACAAAACAAAACAAAACAAAACAAAACAACACCCTTGGTTAAATTAATGTAGCAACAGTGTTTTTCATTGGTGCAGTGTATTGATTAGAGGTCGGCTCACAGTGATGCACTGACTGTGCACTAACATGGCTACTTACATGTTTCTGTCCGTCAGGTCCTCAAAATTGTATCCTCGGATGCGTTGGTGGGTGTCGGACGCAAGGACGGTCCGGCCGTCACTCAGACACCACAGGCACTGCACCCGAACTCCTTCCCAGGAGTCCAGCAGGTTTCCATCTAAATCCTAGAGGAAACCAGACGCAGTCAGGACTGTGAGCAGCTGGAGATCCACGAGGTCCGTTTAAGACCTGAGGAGACCACACATCTCTCAGGACTTCAACTCTACAACACTGATGGTCAGCTGGCAGCCTCCGACCACAGCTTCCTATCTGGTCTCAATGTAAGAAGGAAAGAATGAACACCATCGTCGTCAGGTAGTGAAGCACCAGCCTCTGGTGCACCTGGAGCTTCACACCAAAAGCACGGTTGAGAAATAAAGGCTTTCTGACTACTGAAACAGGAGGGTGCTTTTATTTTGAAAGGTTAAACAGATAGTTTAGATATATTATTATGGAGGAGCAGTGAGCCTGACAGAGGAAGCTTGTGGGGAAAAACTCACAGCTCTCATTTAACATTTGGTTCTTTTTTAAAATCTCTTTTTTGGGTTAACTATCAAGTTATAATTACAGATTTTCCATGTTTTCTTTAAGAGTCTGTTTGCACTGGATCATATTCATTTTGTAATAGATGCACAAACGTAGCTGATGAGGCCTGATCCAGAACAACCACAGCCTGTGTCACTGTTCAGCCTCTGAACGAAGCTGAAGGTGTTTCTCTGGTGCATGAAATATCCCAATGAGCATTACTATTTTAGAACAGCGAGTAAATATATTATCTTTGTTATGTGGACACTTGTCATTGAATACTGATAATAACTCACTACCCCACCCGCAGCCCTGCAAACATTAACTATCTGTGGGTACCACTAACATTTATTTTCATCATCAATTGATTTATTTAGGATTTGATCCTCGAAAAGTCACAACAGAGAAACATTCAGTTGAGTTTACTGTGATTTAAGAAGCACATGTTCTTATCAGGGGACAGAGATTTATTTTCAATACTTCAAATGACTAAAATAATCACTGATTATTAAAACATTTGTCAATTTTTTCATTTATCATTTATCAATTACATTTGAATAGTAAAGCTGACCTGGATCAAACTTGAACAGAAAGAGCCCCAGTGGTTAATATATCAGACTGTTATTTCAGTTTTACATTGACAGCAACAATTCATCGCAGGAAGAATTTAACCCTTCAAAGTAACAGACTCTGTTATTTTTTTCAGATCAAAGGAGTAAACAGACTGTATGTGACACTCAGAGCTTTGCATGCAGGAAGTAAATACTCACACACTGGTAGAACTGGCCTCTCTGGCCGCCGGTGACGAAGCGTTTGCCATCTGGGTTCCAGGCCACACTGGTCAGACTATCCTCATGAGACTGACTCATCTTTGTTCGTAACTCCCCCGTCTACACAGCAGAGCACACAGACACATGAGTGAGGAGGTCGCACTGCAACAAGCACATCTACACAACCTCAAAATACAAACTCTGACGGGCTGACACTTCTCTCCCATCAGGCTTGAAGAAGAGGAACCTGAATGAGAACACCCACGGGGTCGAGGAGCCGGGCCTGCTTCATACTGCACTAATCAATATTCAGGTTTCACACTGAAAAGAGTCGAGTAAAGATACAACCCACAGAGAATTATCACCGACTCTTTTAGCACATTGTTTTCTGCATGAACTCTTCTCTTGAAACTTTATCTTCACTGAAAAAACTGATGCAAGAAGATCTGTTGCAATTAGATAGATACTTTATTAATCAATTATTAATTAAGGCTGCAACTAATGACTATCCTGACAGTCGATAATCAACTATAGAAATGATTGGTAAACTAATCAGATCAGATCATGAATCAATCACATTATATATATATATATATTAAGCTTTTATTTAGGTTGTTTAAATGAGGTACTGATTAATAATAAAGACAAGAAAGATGGATCCTTCATTCAGAAATGCATCTTTCAATAAACTGCTGCTGATACACAAAGTAAATCAGTCATGTTCTAGTTCTTCTCCGAGGACAGACTCAGTGTTCAGTAATGATATGAACTAGAAATAAATCAAACTTTGACAACTGATCCTTTTCTTTACTATAATCAGCATCAGCACCACTGTATGTTTACTTCCTGCTGAGCTCGGAGCAGAGACAGGAAGGAAACATATGGTCAGTGTCTAATTTTATTGTCGACTAACTGTTGCAATACACACACACACACACACACACACACACACACACACACACACATTAAACAATTTAAAAGAAGTTTTACATTTTTTAAACATTGTTATTATTACAATACACCATGTATACTGAGTTCAGAGAAACTCTAACAACTGAAGCAGAGAGAGTCTATTATGTCTACTCTACTATGATGGCTGTAAAAATGTCTTAATTAGACAAACCTAACGCACCCTTCTTCACACACCACTGCTGCTGTGCATGTACTAAGCTCCACAGGGAGACACTGTCACTGGGAACACTAAGCAGTCTACAGTGTGAGGCTTCGTCTTCAGCTGGATCTCTGAACAGACCGAAGACAGATTCTGTCCGTCACCTCACACCCACTGAGGATCTCTGTAAAGTCAGTGTGAGGAGGAGGACGATCAAAAACTCTCACTTCCTGTTACATCTGATTCCAAATGAACAGAACATTGTCAGAGCCATTTATCAGACAGTGCACAGCCTCCTGTTTTATTTCTGTCAGGGGGACCAGTCACTGAAATACATGGGATCTGGGATCCTTGTCCGTGGTTCAACATCATGTAAATTTAGCATGGTACCCGTTCATAATAAGGAGGTTTTACATAAGAATGACCTGTTGGTCTGTGGGTTGGAGCTGCACACTCATTGGCTGATCTTTCTCCACTTAACACTCAGAAATCAACAAGTTTTTAAACACATGGCAAAAAACACTATTTCAAAATACTGTGTTCTGCCATGTTTTTAGACGACCAGTCAGTTTGTCTCAGGGCAGAGTTCCACTTTATAACTTTATACTTTTGTGTGATTTGAACACTAAAGCAGTGTTATTATACTTGGGAGGTTTTATTCTGTATTGTACAAACTCATGGTGCTACCACTGTTACTGTGGTCATTCACAAACATGACATCTAATTTTAAAAAGTCATATTCAGGCAAATCTATATTTTAAAAGAAAAGCAGCATGTATCCAGTGACTTGTTTTGTGATTGTAAATACCAGTTCCAGTGAAGGTAAAGGATAACTGTAGGTGGACGGTGCAGCTGACGCTGATGTCATCAAGTACGCTGCATTTCCAACTGCAACATCACCAAACTGCATCCTCCCGCCTTCAGGAGCTCGTATTTCAAAATACAGAAGTGTGTACTTTGTGTGCATGGTACTGAGAAATGGTCCCTGAGTACACACTGCACCTGCACCACCTTAATAAATGAGCAGTCAGTTACATCACAGTCACACACAGTTATTCTGCTGCGTTCTGAAACAAAAATACTGAAAAACACCATTCACACAGCATTCAACTGTGATGAAATGAATACTGCATTATATTTTATAATGATGGAAAAATATTTCATATTAATAAGAAATATTTAAAAAATATTGGATAGGTATCTAATAATAATTAACTTATTTATTATTATTTAAATTATTACATTATATTAATCATTACTTATTTATTGTGGCTCCATTTGAAACATCAGTTCAGATGTTTTTAAATAGTTTTTACATGTCAGTACTGTGCAAAACTCAAACAATCCAGTGTTATAACAGAATATACAACAACTCTCATACACAGTATTATATGCAGTTTATGGTCTGTATTATGAATGTATTCAGCATCTCTGATAAAGAGCGCACCCTAGTGGAGACATGGTGGTCGTTCTATCCCTGAGTGTTTATCTTTATGGAAAGTTAAAACACTGAGATCCCACCCCTCCCTGCATTTTGATACAAATTATTAGATTTTTTTTAAAAAAATGTTCATTGTTCACAGAGGATCACAAACTTTAAATTCAATCCATTCAGTCTGTCGCTCTCTGTTTAATGTTTTGGACTGTGGGTGTTCATTCAGTTTGATGGGAAGGAGCTGACATGTTGTACCTGTACGTTCCACAGCCACAGCTCGGAGCAGTCATCAGGACCACAGGCGATCAGGTAAGCATCATCAGGGCTCCATGCCAGGTAGGACACACCGTAAGCATGACCCTCCAGAGTCTTCATCAGCTTCAGCTGCTGGGTCTCCTGTCAGGCCAACAGACAAACCAATCACTGATCCAATCATCTCTCATTTGTGCTCATCTGAAGGGGTCTCAGTTACTTATTGGTTGGTTACCATGTCAACTTGCCACACGATGACTGTGGTGTCTTTAGACCCGGTTGCCAGTTTTGTGCCGTCGTTGGAGAACTTACAGAACCAGACTTCGTTGCAGTGTTCAGTAAGAATCTGCTGTGTGTAGCACGGGAACTGTTTCCTGCCATTTAGAAACACAAACACACACATCAGACACACAACAACACCTGAAAACACCTTGGTCTTAGCTTTAACTTTTGTGAAGTACAGCAGTGGAGACTCCATGTTTATAACCAAGCAACATGGAAGTGCTAGAAGACAGTTTTTGTAACCTAGCAACAATAAGGACTCGAGGGAAGCGCTATGGGAATGAAGACAGGGGCAGAAACTGCTGCCTGTGGACACTGGACCTAAATGTTCAGAGCAGAGTAGAGTCCCATCTGGACGGAGGACTGGTGAGGTACAGAGTGTGTGTGTGTGTGTGTGTGTGTGTGTTTTCTTACCGGCTGCAGGCGTGGTCCAGCAGCAGAGACACAGAGTCCAGTCCGCTGTCCAGTTTAGTGTTATGGTAGAGGCAGCGCTCCCTCTGCAGCTCCACCGCCTGCTTCAGCAGGGTCTGCAGGCGGCGAGGAGGCAGCATCACTGACGGAGGAAGGTATGCTGCACACACACGCACACACACGCGCGCACACACACATAAACACACACAGAGAAATTTAGCTCAGAGCGTATAGTGAAAAATCACAGTAACAAAACAAGTGTGAAGTAAAGCAAGCAGCCGCTCCATGACCATTTCATTAGTACTTGTAACCAGGAGGTTTGTCTCCTTTGTCTTCCCAACAAGTGAATCAGACAGTCCACCTGCTTCAGGTGATGTGCAGGTGTGTGTGTCCTCCTGTGTGAGCCTCTCTGACCTACAGATACCACACCACACACCTCTGTTTACATGGGTCAGCAGAACAGCTGTGTGCATGTTTACAGCAGAACTGCAGCTACAGGCTGAAACTGTCAAGATATTTGTACATGTGCTGCTTCCTGTCTGTGTTACAGGGAGTCACTCACTAAACAATGTTGGGTTATTTTAATCCAGAACTGGGTCAATATGAGACTAACTACATGCTGGACTGTTTTTTAACCAATATTTTGCTGTGTTTGCCTGCAAATGTTATATCATGTTTAATATCTTTATTTTATTTTGTAATTATTAATTTCTTTAAGCTATTTTTAATTTTATTTTGTTATTTGAAGCCAACATTTTATGTTTTTTTAAACATTTTGTTGAACCCAGCATGGAGTCCAACACTGACCCAGTTCTGGTTAAAACAGCCCAACATTTTTAGTGTGTAGTATTTGCATTAAACAGCTACTGTTCTGAGGATACTGTGTTTTCCAAAATAAAAAAACAGCAGTCAAGTAAAAGCCAGACCCCTGATACAAGCTGGGACAGAATAAAGCTGAGGATAATAACCACAGGAAGAGTGCAAATATTTCACAATAAAGGGCATTTTGAGAACTGAAGGATTTGTGTTGTCTGAAATGGTGGAGAGGTTTAAACCAGGTGCAGGAAGTGTTGAGTTCATATCAACAGTGTAATGCAGTAACTTTAATGATCTGCTGTGTTCCTGGTGCCGTTTGAAGCATCACAACAAGGCTTTATTCTGAAATCTGAATAAAACAGAAGAAATCAGAAATAAAGTCTCGTCTCTAACAAAGGCCTGTTACCTTCTGAATTTCATGAATTACAGAAATTTACGTTTTCAATGTTTTTCTACAATCAAAGTAAAAGACGAAGGAAAAGTGAAATGTGAGTTTAATGAATGACTACATGATGTTTTAATATTACCTTCAGATTTCCTTTATAGTTTTATGGTACACTGCCTGTTATCAAGATATTATCACAGACTGAGACTGTGATGATTAAACCTGACTGCTACTAAATGCAGCAAAAACCTGATTCAGTCAGTTAGAATTGATTCACTTCATCACAAAGTTTACATATGATCCAAATCACTGTATCTACACAGCAAACAAGTGTTGATGTAGGAGGCAGCTGCAGGATTCAGAGAGGATCAGACAGGCTGTTGACGCTGGGTTTTAAGATTCGCCTCCAAACCATCCTGCCGACCATTTGTGTTCAGCTGTCACTATGGCAACGTCAGGGCCGCACAGTTATCACATAATTCACCAGAAGAGGTGCAGCTGTTGTAAACAGTTAGCACAGTTAGCTAAAGGAGAGCAGAAGGTAAAATGATTGATGAACTACTGAACATGTACAGACCTGATCTGTTTCAGGGGAGAGGATGAAGTGGTTTAAGAGTTGTACATGAGACTGAACACAAGTCCTGCACTGATGACATACTTTCTGTGAAGTTCACACTACAAAGATATGTGGTCACATACGTCCCAGACCACCTCCACATGTGGCTTAAGTGATCAGTTCTCAATGCATTTTGGTGGTCGTTCACACTTGTATTTAGTGCTGTCCACTTGTGATCTGATCACAACAGTGTGAACAGGACCAGAGAAGCAGCAGTACTGTTCTCACTGCTGTTGAAGATGAAGAATACCAATACAAACTCACTGATGGTTTTTTTTCTTTAAAGAGTCTTTGATTACAAATAAATATGTCTTACTTTGACTTTTCTTAGATGAAGGTTACACATACCCTGTTGCATTGTTTGCATCCACACAAAGATTTCACCCAACATGTGACTTTTGTGTGAACTAATCAGCCTGGAGACAGTCTCCTACCCCCTGGATTTTACCCCTGGTTCTGGTCATTTCTTTTGTTGTCAGGTGTCTGTCGGACCATTTAAATTCATGTCCTTTTGTTTCAAACTGTTTCAGCCTGTTGGCCAACCTTTCTCTCCCGCCCTCTCTGTGCCTCTAGGCCAGTAAACAATAAACTGTGGAGCAGGATTACGAGTGGTTTCTTCAGCAGGAACAAGTCAATGTACAGACACTGAGTGTGAGGCTACAACAGTGTGAGCTTTGTTTGGAGTGGGAGTCAGACACACTCACTCTGGAGCTTGTCCAGCAGCTTTGTTCGGGATGCCGTGCCTTTGCCTTCCCACTCAGCTTTGGCTCGCAGGTCCTCCGCATGACTGCACATCAGGTACCTTCAAAACAAATGACCACATCTTCAGTTACTATCAGACACACTCACGCCTGTTTGTACAGTGAGCTTAAACAAACAGAGCATTTGGTCGTGTTTCATGCGGCCTGTTCTTTCATGTGTCCCGTTATTGAATTTTAAACACTCGACCAGCACCAGTGTCAGGTTCACAGCCTGATTAATATGAGATTTTTGAAACCAAAAGAGGTTTTAGAGAAAAGACATTGACTGATTATTTTCATGGTGACCCATAGAAAGCTTCTGAGCTGCAATTAAAATATTTTGAAAGTGAAACTGATATAATTTTCTGGCTGTACGGTGCACAGATGTGACTCTGCAAAGGTCCTCACAAGGCTGCTTCCTAAAACCAACCAGTTTACTAAAGAATGTTAAACTTTATCAAACACAAACTGCAGCAGCATGTGTGGAGAAGAAGGCCCACAGATTACCGCCTGCTCACTACAATACTGACAAGTAACCAGTTACTATAGCTGTATAAATGCAGTAGAGTATCTCGTACAATATTTTCTTACTGCCCAATTGCTGTTGATTTTCAGCCATATTTGATGGAGTGAAGACCATTGTAATCAAGCTGAGCATCTTTAAGGCGTTTTAAAAAGCTAAAGATGGAGCAGACGGTTCATGTGAACAAAAATACTGATCTGAAAAGTAACTCTGATTGGTCAGTAAAAGGTACATTAACTCCCTGTGTAATGTACTGATCACTGAGACACTTCCTCCACCTTCAGATCAATCTGTCAGTTTCCATGAATGTTTACATCTTGTGGTGAAATGAACACTGACGCTGTGCAGCAGCATAAACTGATCCAGGATCAGGGGTTTTTCAGACGATTACTGTGCCTCCTGCTGCACTGAGCTCACTGGACTGACTGAAGCCTGCCGTCAGTGAAACAGGGCTGTGGGTCTGAGCGCAGCTTTAAAGGGAATACTTCATCAACATGTCAGCAGAAGGTCGCGTCACACTGCCTCTGACTCCTGTTCAGCTGACCTCCTCAAACAGCAGCTGAAGATCTGAGAGGACAGAGGTTACTGCATCAGAAGACCTACAGTTTTTACACCAGTTGCCTGTTAGCGTTCACATTCATTTTGTCGACATGGCTGAGCACCACACTATCAGAGACTCTTTGAATTTATGAAGCAGACTCTTCAGACTCTTCTACACAGCACAGAGGAAACATTGGGGTGATGCGGCTTCGAGCCCCGATGCTCTGATCAGCTGGAGCAGACACAGGATCCCAGAGCTGGAAACTCCGAGATTTTAAAAAGTAGATTAAAAATCTGTTTCATTTTTATGTTGCCATTTAACTTCAATAAGTTTTGTTTTGTGTTTTGTTTAAGTGTTTTCTTTTATCTTATTGTATTATTCAGTTGATTTAACTTTCACTAACTATTTCATTCATTATTATTATTAATAATAATAATAATAATAATAATAATAATAATAATTATAATAATGATGGTTGGATTTATACGGCACTTTTCTAGACACTCAAAGCGCTTTACAGAGACCATTATTCATTCATACCCATTTATACTGGTGGTGGTAAGCTATGATAGCCACAGCTGTACCAGTTTGATCCATATTAGGTCACAGGGTCTGCTGGAGCTAATCCCAGCTGTCAACAGGTGGGGTCCACCCCGGACAGGTCGCCAGTCCATCACAGGACTAACACACACAGACAGACAACCATCCACACCCACACCTATGGTCAATTTAGACTCAACAATCCACCTAATAGCATGTTGTGGAAGAAGACCCAGCGCTCACAGGGAGGACATGCAGACTCCACACAGAAAGGTCCGAGCTGAGAATTGAACCCAGACCCTTGTTGTGAGGAGACAGAGCTGACCCCTGCACCACCAGTAACTATTTTTTTCAACCTATTTTTATCTTTTATTTAATTTATTACTGTTTACACGTCACCTCGTCTTATCTTTGGTCTTTTATGTGAATGAGTGACAACTAAAGATTATGGCTGCCTCAATAAATAAGTAGTAGGAGATTTGTGTGACTTGAAAGGCTCTGTGTGCAGAGACACAAACTACCGGCAGCATGAAAAACAATGCAGCAGTGTCCTGCAGTGACAGGCGGCACATGTGTGTCTTCGATTACTGTACTGAATAACATGGAAGCTGTCGGAGATGGAGAAATGATGGACATCAAAGAAGCTGTCTGGCTGAATTTCCTTGTAGTGTTCTGGGAAGATTTTGTTGTTTCAGAGGAATTTTTTGCAGGATGTAGTGAAAACCTGCCAATTTTACCCTGAAATTCTGCCATAAAGATTGTCTACAGATTCAGTGTGGTTTCAAAAGGACCTGCCAATCAAAGCAGTCACTGTTCTCACACTTGTTCAACTTAAACAGCAACAGAGAGGCTGTCTGTATCCTTTCTTCTGTACCTGAGTGGTCGGACACACTGTGCTGCTGTTACAGCTAAACTCCACATTTCACAAACATGGTTGTTGTGTGTAAATGAGACGTCACACTCAGCCTCCCGGCTGCTGGAGAACTGACCCGCTCAGGATGTGGATACGCTCTGTGTTGTACTTGAGAGGAGTGAGCTCGGCTCTGAGGACCTGCAGAGCCTCCAGGACCTTCCCATCCTCCAGATACTCCAGATATTTCTGCTGCAGCAGCAGGAACTTCATCCGCTGTGGAGGAAGACACCGAGAGGACAAGGCCAAAAATAACAAAGCAGGACATTAGTCATCATGAAGTCCCACAAGCTGCATGTTCGGAGACATTTACACTTTCAACCTGTTGTTTCCTGAACATCACATGACTGGAAAACACACACTAAAAACAGTAGTAACAGTAATAACATGATTACTGGAAACACTGTTAATATGCTATTTCACTAATGTATTCTCTCGCTGTCTGTTCACGTGGAACTGAAGTCTTTGCTCTGATTGGCTGTTGCTGTGATGGACTGCCTTCTGGGATGGAAACCAGGTCTGCCATGTTTGAGATGGCTGACAACAGCTGAGATGAAACCTGACTTTACACAATAAAATTGTCACTGGGTAAAATCCTGTAGTGAAATAAACACAACAGACTTTAGAAAAAGGACATGTCTAAATAAAATCCTGTGTAAACTGTGAAGCAACAGTGGTCGCCAGGAGTATTGCACTTTTTTACACTTCTGCATTGGCTTTGTTTTTGAGCTGCACCTATTTCAATAAACAGTCTGTGTACAGAACACACCAGTTTCCCCATGATCACTCACTGCAGCACCAGTACACATTTGATCCACTGGATGATTTACAGTGGAACTAGCCACTGATGTTCCCACTGAGCAGAGTTATGTACTTCCTGGGTTTGTTTGAGTTGTGAATCTGTGAGGTCGCTCCTTCATTTTAATTTAGTCTCTCTAATTAAAGCTCTGTGTCCATGGCTGCTGAGTTGTGTATTAATGTTGATTTAAATAAGACACAGTATTAGAGACACTGTCTGCCAGTGGTCAGAGCCTCCCACTTACCACTATAGCACTGGGAGAATGCATCAAGGCCTTCAGCTCATTCAGGTCACTCTCAGCCTGTATAAAGAAAAAAAATAAATAGAGAATTGCAGTTAAGTGTCACTAAGAATCCCATTAATGTACAAATAAATAACTGTTTAAGCAAATTAAATCCATATGATGCCCTCCACTTCACTATAAATACAGTGCACAGATCAGTGTTAGAAACCCTTCTAGCAGTTTGGATATGAATTTGAAGTGAACTTGGTTCCACCTTGTCCCACTCTCCTTCGATGACATGATTGCGGAACTTGGTGGCAGAGGGGTGCTCCAGCCTGCAGCCAGACTCCTGCATGAGGAGGTCCACCGTCTGGCTGTAAGAGAGATGCACACAGCACAGGAAACGCTTACTAACATCACAACATCTACTGCTCTGGAAGGCATCACGATCAACTCGTATACACAGACTGGATCTGGAACATCTACAGTCTTCTCATGGGAACTAAATCATAAATTAAATAACTGTGTGTATACTGAGTTATAGCTCACTGTGGGGTAGATACCACTAGAGGCAGAGAAAACAAGAGAAAAACAAAACAGGATAACTGAAAAGAAACATAGCTTTCAACCATAAACTTCACTCTTATGATGGTTCACATTATTGTGAATATGAATATACGTAAGTACATGAGACTTAGGTGTATGTGCATACATTCATATTTACATGAATGTTACTACATTCATATAAGAACAAGAATCTGGTTATCAGGGTTCCTACTCCCACTAAACCTGGTGTGACTGATGGGAATCAGAACTAGATTATCAGGTAAATAACATGAGAAATAAATGTCAGATTGTGATATCAAAATGCCATGAGAAATATCTTATTGTACGGTATTTTGTACAAAACAAACGCCATTGTGTAGTAAGCCACGGCACACTAGGTTACAACAAATGTCATAGTTTAATAGCTTAATTTATTTACATTGTTTAATTTTATTTTCCAATGAGTTTCAAGGACATTTAAGTCACAGCCAAACACATCCAAGGAAAACAAAAACAAACTAAACTTCCAAGTGTCTCAATTTCCAGGACTAGAAAACTGGTCTGAAAAATCCATGTTTTCCTGGATGCTTGGGAATCCTGGTGAAGTAATATGTCACAGCAGGTGCCATCAATATTTTAAATCCAGCAAAGTGAAAGAGTTTTAATCCACAGACAGAATGTCACTTGATTTGTAAAATTCTCAATGAACTGTCTTGTTGTTTGTATTAACTGCTCATGCTTATATATTTCTGTCTGTTGTTTTTGGTGGGCCGCAAACAAACTCCCACTAGGTGGACAATAGAGATTTATTCTATTCTTCATACACACACTTAACACGTAAATATAGGGCCAATTACAAAGCTCAACAACAACTGCACAAAACACCGTGTGACTATGTTACTGTTGATACACACACACACACACACACATACACATACATTATAGTCATCAGAGGTTACAGGACTGTAACAG
>OOFC01030892.1:0-10000 GCA_900323345.1 Pseudochromis fuscus | reverse complement strand
TGTGATCCATTTATATTCTCACCACACATAGCTGTATGGAGTCAGTCAGCTAGTCTGAGGTGGGATCAAACAGCATAGGACATTGCTTTAATGTTTTCGTATTGCAGCTGCTATGTTCAGTCAGCCCACAGATACATCGCCTGATGTGTACAGAGTGTATGTCAGTGCATGTACATCCTGATTTAGCAGTCACAAACAGATCCTTGTTATGAGAAGTCAACCAACCAGACCATTATTGTGCATAATGTCCTGTGCGCCCCCCCCCATCATCCCATCCCATTCCGTTTTTTCTGCTCTCGCCCTGTGAAGCAGATCTAACTGACTGGAGCATCCATGAAAGGCCATGGCTATTATAGACAAGTCATGCCCAGTTTTACATTTGACAGTGTGTTAAAGGTGGATGGTGGGAGGAAAGAGTGGTGGTTCGGCAGAGTTGGGGAGGGGCAGGAGGGACTTCAAAGCATGCTTTCAGAATAGGATTTTCAGCTTAAATCCACATAAGGAAAAAACTGTCATCACTGGGAGCTGGCATTATTTTTGTCTTCTAAGAGGCCTTGGCCATTTCAACAATACAAACCATGTGCGTGGATGTGTGTACATGGCTGTGGGGGCGTCTAATGCCATAAAGCAGTCAAGGGAGCTCTGATTTCTGTATGTGTTTAACACTTGTCTCTATACAAAGACTGATAGTGCTAAATAGTGAGAGGCAAGGATTTAGGCTTCTGGTATGGATATAAAGGGCAGTGTCCTAAATTCCATCTAGTGCCTTTGGATACGGAAAGAGATGACTTAAGAGGTATTAAAAAGTCTGATTTATCAAACAAAGAAGCTTTCAGGTGCTGTTGAGTTTCACTACAACTCTTAATCTGGTGCATACCTCTTTGCTGTGTAGCACTTGTGGGCCCTGATCGTTGGCCAAGGTGCTGTTCCTCCCAAAGCTGGACTTGAAAATCTATATACGGAAAAAGCAGATTAGTTCAAAGACAACAACTTTGTAACAAAAACGACACTGAAAACTTACTGGTGACAGTGGAATGGGCTTCTCTCGCAAATACCTGGGGTTTTCAATCTGAAAGAGTAAATAGAAAAACTTTAGACCTGTCTGTCTCTTCTTCCTCTCCTAACAAAGCCTTACCACTACCAGAATCTAACCTCCGCCCTAAGTTTGCCATAAACAATGTGGAGAGCACATCAAAAGCCCAGCGCTGTGGCCGGAGCCTCTTCCGTCAACTCTTGTCTGTGTAGAGAGACCGAGTGTGTCGGGCGACTTCAAGGCTTTGTGTGTGTGGCCGGCTCTGTTTCCGCTCTCAGCCCCTCATTGCTGTCCCTTTTGTCAACACTCAGGACCACTAATCTGTAAGCTATCCCCGGTCCGTTTACCGTCACACGGAGACAAATGTGTATACATCCTTGCCAAACACTGACACAGCATGTTCTTTGATTACAAACACAAGACTGAAAAGAGCGAGCGGCGAAAACCACCTGAAAGCGAGCGGGGTCACAGTCCATGTGACTCCGCATCAATACAGCTCACTAACTGCGACACAAACGGCAAAAGTGTCTGTCTGTTGATAACCTGCTGTTGTGCTTCTACCATCGTTTGTTTATGACCCCATTACTTTCTTATGAACTCGCACTATCACACAGCGCTCCTCTCTGATGCACTGGGGCTGTCTGTAGGGGCTGCCAACGAACAGCAAGATCACGGCTTTTCAAAGTAGTAGAGCTGACTCTGGAGACGACAGCAATGACGCCCAGTAAACAGTTCTGTTACTAATCTCTTCAACATGGGGATGAAGGAGGAGAACAAGGGGGAAGAGTAGGAAGAGGAGGGAAGTGGAGGACTCATTCAGTGTTTAAAAAAAAAAAAAAAAAAAACAGGATTTAATGTTGCGAGGTGGCACAACCCACACGAAATTAATCCAGAATGAATGGAGGATGAGAGAACAGGACCTGAAAAAACCTCGGAGCTTGGGACTAAAATAGTTACAGCTACAGTATGAGGATAAAGTCACAATCTGTTGCTCTGGGGTGAGTTAGTGACAGGTGAAAGAGATGAAAGTAGCTCCGCCTCCATGCTAAATCTGCAAGCAGGTAAAAACAGGTCAGAAATTTTTGGCACATTTACACTGGTACCCACTCGCGTCGCTTCACTTCCCTTCGGTTTTGGCGCATTTACACTGGCAAAAAAAGTACCGTATTTTCCGGACTATAAGCCGCTACTTTTTTCCGACGCTTAGAACATAAACACCGGTGTTTCTTATGTATCGGCGTCACGAAGCTCGTTGGCTTTTTACAAGCTAGCAAGCTCTGTGCCGCCGATGCATTTAGCGTCGTCACATCAGACCCGGTCAGAGCGGACCAGATGAAACTGTTCGAATAAATTCAATAGCAGATTATAGACAGGTGCGCTAAATAGTCCGGAAATTACGGTACCTGGTACAACTTTTTGTACCTCCTCTCCTGCGGTTCCAAAAAAAGTACCCGGTCAGGTCAGAGCAGGTACTAAAATCTTATTGGTCGGAATCGTCACTGCGTCGTTGCGTCATCACTGCGCCGCACGTAATCTGTCCCCGTAAACACGTAGGCATTTTTAAATCTTCAGCAAACTGTACAGACGCACTTGAAATAACAACAACAAGAGATATGGCATCTGTTAGAAATCCTGCCCCGTGGACTCAGGACGAGGTGCAAACCTTTCTGTCATTAGTTGCCGATGGGAAAATTCAGCAGGAGCTGGACGGCGTGGTCAGAAACGAAAGGATCGCATAAAAGATGACGTCACGAATGACGGCCAGCTACACGGAGGAGGGACTATCCTCGGCAATGTAAATACAACCAAGGGGGGCCCATCCCAAGTGATCTGAGGCGAAGTGAAGCGAGTAGGTACCAGTGTAAATGCACCATTTGTTACCTGACTTACTGTAAGCCCCCAACAAAAGGAAACATCCGACTTAACTCCAATAAAATGTTTCGTAAACTGTAATACATGCACACACACAGAGACACATGCACGAGAACAGAGCAGTCAACACAGTCAGAGATGCATCAGTGGTGCGTGCCACAGTGTGTGATGAATTGCTACTTAAATCTGGCAATAGCTAAAAAAAATAGAAAAAAAAAATCCACATTTACCAAGTGATGAATCAATCAATATTCTTCTAAACTACTGCCCAGGCTGAAAACAAGAGTGGGATTTCTTTTTATACCCACAGACAGCCAGTCATCAGATTTGATTGAGCACGGCCCACAGGGTAAGGAAGACTTGTAGACTAAATGCTGCGGTGTAATGCTGGCACGGTGTGATACTAAACTTGGACTTGGTGCACACGTATGCCTGTGTGCGCACTCTTTTCTGCGTGCCCACACACACACTCCTCTAAGCACATGTTTGTGCAGGCTCACAGCTGGCTCCAAGTCCTGTGTCATTGGGACCTGACGTGGATGGATGGACGGACGCATAAGAGGAACAACACTCCAAATCACAAGGACCGGCTCTCTGGCCAAACAAACACACTGTGATTGATGGCTTCCTAGTTTCGGACTAGCATTGAGCAAGCCGTCAACACACCCATTCAACCACAGATAGTGGACAGCCAAGTGGTGGAGGCGACCGTTGACCACTGGGAAAAAATAGACCACTTTTTTATGCAATTTTGTGTTCAGTTTGCTTCCTTTTTCTGTCTGTATGCTAGCTCTCCTCTTACACTCAATGTAAAACTAGTTACTTCAAAACACAAACTACCTAAAAGTTGAAACACATGGTGGTCCAGCTGACTCAGGTTTTGGAAGAACTCCTATCAGAGTCTGAAGCAATCTGTCGTCCACTGTCCAATATGGTTGCCGTGCTGGCTACGCTGACTTTATTACATTAGAGGTGAAGTGAACAACAAACCGAAACGGACTGCTTCAGAACATCTAAAGAGAAGCTAAAGATGTTCCAGACAGAGTGATGCTCGACTGTGCTGAAATTTTCGAAGGAGCTCGGCGCTTTGAAGCAGCGCATCTATAAAACTTCTGTAAACTTGAGGGGGGTTTGTGTGTGTGTGTGTGTGTGTGTGTGTGTGTGTGTGAAGGAACATCTGTTGATTTGAAAGATGCAGGCTTGGGGGAGCGTTGCCAAGCAATGCCTCTTATCAGCGTTTCAACACAGAGGAGAGCAGAGCGGTGCAGTGCACGGCTTCACGTCTGCTGATGGATACCTCAGATTACCCGAGTACTGAAAGAGAGAGGGAGAGTGAAGGGGAGATGGGTAGAAAAAAAAAAACAACAACAACACAGATGGACAGACAGTGTGGACGAAAGATAGCATAGGACAACAGATTAGAGAGAAACAATGACAGGGTAAGAAAATATCAAAGTATTGAAGGAGAAAGTCAGAAGCGACGAGCAGAAGAAAAAGAGAGAGTTGGGGTCATGCAGGTGAGGAGATAGGAAGTAAAAGACATGAGGGCAGGTTGCTTATCAAGTCCTGGCTTGGTTCAGACAGGGAAGATAAGAGAGATGCGAGCATCTTCAATTTCTCAGTTTACACAACCCTTCACCCACTCCTCCTCGCACCCTCACCTCTGACAATAGCACTGAACTGCCGGAGGGAAGTGGCTTCAGGAGGACACAGGTGAGAGGTTTTTTTTTTTAACCATATTTGGGAGTGTGCTGGCAGTAACTCCACATCACTGAAACACTAATGTACTCAGGTATTTGGAGTCACTGTCACTGTACCGAGCTGCAGCGTGTTGACGGCTGCATGTAACCAAGGAGCTCAAGGCATGCCCCTGGACTCACCCCCAGGTTCCAGCTGTTGAGACGAGCCTCCAGGTCACTGTCATCGGGAGACGTATCCGCCTTCAACCCCCCATCCACCTGAGCGGGAAAAAGAAAGGGGGTAAAAGAGTGCATCAACGGCGGGAACAAAATGGAAGTTACGAGCGGCGATATAAATTAGAGAAGGGAATTTAAATGATTTCTGACAGCGCTTTGATTGGCAGTTTGGCCCGAGGACGCGAACAGCAGGCAGTGATGGAGGTTATCGCTGCCTGCTGACACAATATAATTCCTCTCTTGGCAACAACAAAAGGCTTCTCTAAAAGCTTGCAGATATACAGTACACCCACATGTGTTTTCCTCCCGTACTAACAGCACTCTACTCCCTCGTTATCTTCATCTCTCCACCCTTTGCTCTCTCGCTCCCCTCCCTCTCACGTACAGCTCTCCAGATGTTTGGCAGTTCCACATCATTTCCGTCATGCAGTAAATTCCACAAGAGGGGCATATGCAGCTAGACCGCCTGTCATTCTTGTCCTCTGCAGTCTTTTGTTACAGCGTGGCTCCGGATTTGTTTTATACAGTATAATACCAATGTTTCCAGGGGTTCTGTTTGTACAAGATCAGTTTACTCAAGTCGAGGTTGGGCAGCAAAGTTGAAATGGGGGAAATATCTAATAAAGTCAAGAGAGCGACATGGAAAGGGGAGATGTTGTTGAATTTGATTAGGATCTTGTGGAGTGTGGACCTTGGTTGTAGCTCAGCGGAACTGCACTGACGCAGAGAAATCGCTGAATGAAATAGCTCAGGATTAAATGCCCCTTCTGATTAAAATGGCATTAAGGTCCCAGAGCCTCACCCTCAAACAAACAGAGTAAATGTTTCATTTCAATATCTAGGAATGCTGAGTATGCGGGTCACTGGCTGTTCAAAGCAGCGAATCGCAGTCTCTGTATCGCACCAGGAATTCAAAGCCTGAAACCGTTCTGGTCATAGATGTATTACCAGAAGAGCTGTACATTGGTAAATCCATATGGTACACTTCATCTGTACAGTTTAATCCAACCCAACATCTGTCTTCACAAAGACACACTTCACACTTTCAGAACTGTATTATTTACTGATGATATGATTTTCTGTCATCTTCATACAGGTCATACTCTATATACGGTCTGTGTGAAGGTTAGAAGAAGGTTGTAGGTTGCTCCTGTAACTTTCTCTGTATGGTAAGTGTCCAGGAATAGTTTATCAACTTAAAAAAGACTTCTGACGTTTTTAAATAAAATTTTAATGTTGCACTAAAGCCTGTTTTTGTAGATTGAACCGATCTGTTTAGTGGTTTTCCCCACATAGTAGAAAGTTGTTATTCTGACTACAACTGTGCAGACTGTTGGGTTGCGGGTACAAATGTTTCCGTGCTGTGCAGTGATGACGCAATGACGATTCCGACCAATAAGATTTCAGCACCTGCTTGTACCTTACCGACTACTTTTTTTTTTTTTTTAGAACCGCAGGAGAAGAGGTACTAAAAAAGTTGCACCAGGTACCAAGTTACAGGTATTTCTGGCAGTGGAAACGCGCCACAAACCGAGGCGAGGCGATATCAGTGGAAATGCGTCTTTTGACTTCCTGTTGTGTATGTCCATGTTGGGGAGAAAGATGACTATTTCATATATGCAGAACAAAGAGTATAACAGGCCAGGACAGAGTTGTGCACTGCAACTGGTGCAGCTCTGACCCCGATCTGTAATAAATGTACATGAAGCACCAACAAGATGGTTCTGGGTCTTCATCAAACTTCACCAAGAGAAACTCCCATTCATACTCAGATTTACACAGTAACACTTTAAAGTAGTTAAAGGAAATTATATTGAGAGGCAATTATTGTCCTTTCAATTTACATTCACTGCACATGAAGAGGAGAAACTTTTAGAAAGCACTCAGTATAATACCATTATTAGTTTTGTAAAGACAGATGTTATGGCAGGGGTACAGATATATCAATTAATTGAGTGGAGGTTTATGATCATGACTCATAATTCAGCTTTCAAGCCTCTTTAATTAAAACAGTCTCTATAAAAAGCTAACACCTCTTCCAAAATAAAAAAAAAAAGAAAAAAGCCAGTTGTGGGGTTTGTGTGTAAGACTGACTTCATGTGAACCAGGTGCATCGAATAAATCCGCACAGCACATGTATGGGTGTGTGTTACTGTCACAAACATTAGCTTCGTTTTTGGTGAACCAGCAACTTTTGAATACAGGGAATTTCCTCTGACTTGATGGGGAAATGAGTTCAGGAATTCCCAAATTGGCCCACATTAAAGAAGAAAGCAAAGCATTGTGTCTACTATTTATATTGGCACCAGCAGGTTTGCGGTTAATACTTCAGTGTCTCATCAGAGCTAGACAAACATGGCAGAGAAGTCTAGAAACACGGACAACGATGAACTAACCATTCTGGCATCTGGCCTGGGCGACTGTTTGAGTGGACTGGAGGACACGGGTCGTGATGGGGTCCTCTCCTCGTACAGCTTTCTTCTGGAAGAGAGGACAAAAACAGAAGTGCGAGAGGTTAACCTAAAGTATGTGTGTGCATATCTCTGGAGTCGGCCCTGGTGTCTCTCTTTGTATATGAATGTGCTTGCATAGGCAGCCTGCCTTGCCATTTACACAGATCAACATCTGGCACTGGTTCCTCGGTCTGTGGTCTGCATTTCATCCCATCTAAACAATAAACGTCTCTGCTATACATCAGCCTGTTTCCATACACAGCCCACAGGGCACCAGTCTATGACTTGTACAGTCTTTTTATAATCATACACCTCAATCATTGTCTATCATCATGTCCATCACGAGTTAAACAGCTTGGACTAGAGACTCCTTTTATTCACAGACACATATGGACACACACACACTTCTCACTCTGGCTCTAATAGCCCACTGCTGCTAATTGAATGAAGATGTTAGAGATGCCAGGATAATATAGGACAACAGTGAAGAAAAAGCAGTGCTGTCATCCTATAAAGACATCACATTACATTCTAGAGGGCACTGTTTCACACTATGCCTTTGGGCATTTGTTTCTTCCCATGAAATTTTAACAGTCCTCCACCAGTTCATGTGCACACAGTGTCAATTGGAATTTGGATTTTAATCTCAACACATCGAGTAAATATTTATACAGCTTGTGAATGGATAATATCACATTTTAACCACCATACAACCTCTTCCACAGAACACAAGGGAGGCTCAATTACAGTACATTAACAGTAGGGTGGAGGGGTTGAAGTAAGTCATGCCCATAAGGATTATAGTAATGTTTCTAATTGGTCGAAAATTAAATTCTAGTAAACAAAATGTAAATATCTTTATGTGTGGCTTTGTTTTCATGTAAAAAAAATATTGTGAGGAGTAGGACTCAGATCTAATACCATACTGGTAAATGACACAACTAGAAAAGCACTGGGAGAGCACAGACCTCCGCCAAGCACAACATTTCCTCCATATTGTGACTTCCACAAAAGATATTACTAGTATTGGTCTTTATTTATTTATATCAATATTAGTTCCACAGCGTCGTGGCTGTTTAAAGATGTCTGTTGCATGTTTCTAGCTTCATTTGTTTTTTATGATGCAAGTTTCAAAGATTGATTTTTTCATATTCTGGATCATATTATCCGAAATTATTCCTTTATCCAGATCAATCTTTGATATATTGTAGACCATGTTAGAAACTTGTCCTGTAGTTTTTTTCAAAGTGTCTTGACCATTTTTGATGGAGTCATCTGCAGAAATGTTGCATATGGTCCTATCTCCCAATGTTAAAGAATCCTTCAAAACATTCCTGGATCCAGACGGTGATCCGGATCACTTCCAAAATCTAATAATTTGTTCCTGATCCCCATCTGGACAATCCCTGAAAATTTCATCAAAATCCGTCTGTAACTTTTAGAGTTATTTTGAAACCAACAGACAGACAGACAAACCCCGGCAAAAACATCACCTCCTTGGTGGAGGTAGTAAAAAGAGACAGAATTATAAAAAGGTCAGTCATGTACATTTAGGAACTTTACACTCACCATGAAACAAAGGTTTGATGTTTCAGCTGTATCAAAGGTCTGCCTCTCCTCACGTGGTTTCTGTCTCACAAAGGAACTTAATATTTCATCTGGTGTATAAAATTCATCAATATTAAACAAATACAGGATCAGAAACAGGGGCTCTGCCCAACCCACAATGAAACTCACTCAGTCCACAGTAACAACATACTTCTGTAAAAGTTTGCATCTGTTCACACAAATCAAGACTTTTAATGTGACATTTTTCACAATAACATTTAAAAAAAAAAATTCAGAAAAACAAAGCGTCAAATCAAAGTGATTGTACAGATCAAATAAAGGAAAGGTTAAATACGGGTGCGAGAATAGCCATGCCTTTTTATTGTCCAGAATATACAGTGCATGCACAGAACTAATGTAAATGTGACTCATTTGGTAGTGATACAAGAAACCAGGTTCCAGAGGGTCCAATCCGGCCCACAGGATGAGTTGGCAAAGTGTGGAATTCACTCGGGTTAACATCTTTCAGGAGACAAGCTCTTGACCGACCACAATCTCATTTTAGGAGTAATCGCATGCGTCACTTTGACACATCGCACAAGCTAAAGTAGTGCTTTTATTTTGAAATGAACAGAAATGAGCCCATGGTAACAGGGTCCGGAAGACTTCTAATGCACTAACTCTATCAGTAACAGTCACGACTGCAGCATTCCCTTGCAACACTTCCACCTGCTGCAGGGTGTGGTGGCACCAGCTACACCTATGAGCACAAACCACAAAGAAAACACAGTGGTGCATTAACATCTAAGTGCTTGGGGCGCCCTCATGTGGTCATCTGGTGCAATTACATGAGAAAACATAGTGTACAATATATGAACAGAAGAGGTCACATCCAGCTGAGTACATTATGTAAAGTAAAAACAAGAACTAATCACTGAGCTTTGATCTGTTGAAATATTTCATTTACTTGTTTGTTTTTAAGTGCTTGGTGCTTGTTTATGCTTTATAGTTAAAGTCTGCAGTTAGAATGTGTGGTAATTGTAAAGATCAGAGACTGAGTGAAGTTATTTTCCATGTAAAAGGTCGACAGCAGAAACAAAAATCAACAGAAAGAAGCAACATGAAGTAAAACAGAGCTTTGTAATAAGGAGGCAGCAGGAGGACAGGTGCAGTTTAAC
>OOFC01030891.1:2343-41080 GCA_900323345.1 Pseudochromis fuscus | reverse complement strand
GGTGGGGGTGGGGGGTACTAAAATGGGTCAATGTGGGCCTTGTGTAATGGGAATCACTGGGTGTCTTTGTCAAAACATAAAAGTATGTTATGTGCAGGCCATTTCAGAGTAAACAACATGCACTAAATTACACCACATTCGTTTTGTCTTAAGATCCTCACTGTCTCTCCTGTCTCTCCTCTGTAGGTGGTTAACCGTATTCGTGAGGTGCCCCATCGCACCCGGCTGTTGGTGGTGGACAGAGGAACAGATGAGTACCTCCGCAGCAATGGCCTGGCCTGTACAGAGGATCTGGCTATTGAGATGGGAACCCTCTCCCCACGCCCCTCTCCTGGGCCAACACCCTCCATCTCTCCCATACCCAGAGCAAGCTCACCCATGTCACCCAAACCCAACCACACAAACTCATATCATCATCCTGTGGCAGAGTCACCCACTCTGGTGATCACACAAGGACAGGCCAAGAGATCCTCAGTGACGTCAAGTACAGCAACAGACACAGAGGTAAGGGTGAGCATCCAAATACTCTTTTTTATAAGCACTAAGAGAACTACATGGATCATCTGCATGGTTTAAAAGGGAAGGATGAGAACACGTTCTAAAGGTGAAATGGTTAGTCGGTCACTCTTATAAGGAACCAATATGTTACTGTGTTAAGTGTGTGTGTGACGCTTACCTGCTGTCTGTCAAGCACTAATCTGGCCTTGGCCAGCCACAGTCTGTCTGGTGACCCTTCTCAACAGGTGGGACACAAACAGGACATAAACTGTCCTCACGTGCACCGAGGGGAAGGGACGAAAGTGGAGAAAACAAAAAATAATAATTTAAAGTCACAAAAGAAGTTAAGAAAAACATTAAAGCCGCTTATTCAGGAAATGCTTGAAATGATGTGAATCAATATTTGGAGACTTGAATTATTAATTTTCATTCAGCTGTTTGTCTTGAGTAGAGATAATACCTTTCTATGTGCAGAAACACACTATTCCCTCGCCTCCTCCAGTCAAAATGAAGTTGTGAAGTCCTGCAAGTTTCAACAGGCATCAGCAGGGAAAATCAATAATGAAAAAAACCATCTAATTACAGCAGATAATTAGGATTTCACACCTCTTCTTGCCCTTAATGCATCAGTAAGATTTGTCTTATTCCTCCTGACAGTCAACTATCTTGTTAAAGGTGGTGAGAGCCCACTGTTACATGTGTTTATAATCTGCTGCTGTCTCTGAGAGGTGTGAACATTTAAAATGCAGATCGTATTTAAAGAAGATTGTGTCATTGTGGACACTTCATCATTCAGCTGCAGGGTTGTTCCCACCTGGCTGAAGACCAGAGACAAAACCCTTTTTAATTGATTGTTTCCTGGGATTGTTTCGTCGAGCTGAACTGAATCTGTATTGTCAAAATATTTCTACACATGAAAGGAATTGGACTCTAGATCTGTGTCTCTTAGCATACTTATATACAATGCAACAATAGTTAGATGAAATATATAAATGCAAACACTCAATATAACACTCAACTGAAGCAGCAAAGATGTACGTGTGCATGGAGAGCTGAAATAAACACAGGATGTGTAGAGAGAAAGTTACCTTGTATACATACACTCAGTGATTCTATACAGTTAATGCATGCATGATTGTGCAGAGTATATACAGCTTATTTGAACATGTATTTGATGGTGACAGATCACTGATTTAGCTATTCACAGGGGGCTGTGCGAGGGAAGAAACTGTTCCTGTGTCTAGTAGTTTTGGCAAATGATAACTTTGGGAAGATGGTGTGATGGGTGGGCTCTAAATCAAAGTAAAATCTGTGTACCCACTTCACTAAAGGTGAAATAGCCTTAAAACCCGATTATCTCATGTTATTATATTCTGTATGAAGTGCATTATATGGTCAAGTACAACAGGACTTTTATGAAAATAGTTACAGTCTTATAGATTCAAATCTGAGATGTTTTTCTCCCCACAGTTTGTTCTGTCTGCACTTTTCTTGAAAAGGTTCTTAGTTTTGACAAAGCAGCTTTTAATAGTTCCTGAAGGAAAAAATGTACCAAGCAAACATGGCAGGGATCAGATTTTAACTTCACAATGTTGCATAATTAATCTCAACCATGCAATTTCACAATCTCCTGCTAGAAATAGTCTTTGGTATGCTGGGAGAGCTTTGTTACAAAATACACGCAAACTTAGTCAAATTCATAAATTGCATGTATGATGCAGGAAAAGCAAAATTTCCACGTGCCCATCTGACATGACTGTGACGACTTAATGTCAATCAGGCCGCAGATATAACCAGGAACTGGCCGTCAGAGATTCAGTTCATTGTTTGGGCTTCAAACACAGTGGAGCGGGATGTTAAAGACTGGCGGCTCACGTCAAACTGCCATCTGTTTAGCTGAAGGCAGGGTAAATACAGGCTGCCCCTTGGCTGGCCGTCACGGCTTTCTCTCTGAGTTATGGTGGAGGGTTCAGAGGAAACAATGTAAAAGGACCAGGAAGTGTACGGCATTTAGTTACATTACTGCCAGACTCCAACTATAAGTTATTTAAACTTGATATAATGAATAACATTACATTTCTCCTACTTACATTAAAGTAGCTGGAAGAACACATTTTGTTTAGTCATCAGTTTACTGCAGATGAAAATGATTCAGCATGTCTGTCTGTTTGGTTAATATTCATTTCCTTTATCGATAAACTGATTGAAGTTTACTGATCACATATGAAATGACAACATAATTATCAACAAGTGCTTAGTACATGATTATTTTTGGCTGGTAATTCGTTGTCTTTGATGAGGGAAGCTTTTTGGGATATTAATCCTGGGTGAAGGCCACTACAGCCCTGTGATTTCCAGCTCGATGATTCACTTGCACTCTTTCTCACACACAGTCTCTCTGATCTCTCCACCTTTGTGTCATTTGTCTTGGGACTGACATTCACTCGGCTGTACATGTAAATACAGACACGATTTCATTGTTGCATGGTGTTATTATGGCAGCAGATGCCCATATACTGTGATCTTGCATAACCACAGTGTTGGCTGCTTTCACAGCCACGCACATCAGTCTGGTTCAGTTCACACATTTCACTTTTACTAATCTTTCTGGATAACATTTTACATTTCTGGAGTCGAGGTTAGTTATTTGTGAAATGGCATTTAATATGTGACAGAAATAAAACTTTCAAGAGACTGCAAATAACAGAAAACAAAAATAGAGATATCTGTAATCAAATAATAAAATACAGCTACTGAATTGAGACCATCAGCTGTGTTCACCTCTAATTACTGTCTGTGCAATATTCTATTATAGTGCAATATATGGCTAAAAACAGAGCTGCCTATTTATTTATTTATTCAGTTATTGTATATCCTATAAGACTCAGTGTTTTTATTTCAGAAATTACTGTTGAAATATTTTATTTTTTTCTATTTTTATCAAACTATTTTATTCTGATTGGCACACTCTCAGTTGAAGCTTTCCACAGGTTTGTATAACCGGTGTGATAATAAATATCTTGAACATTGATAAGCACTAAAAGTCATCTTTGAATTAATTGTTCTGACCAACATACAAAACAATCCCAAATCCAAAGGTGTTTGATTTTCAATTACAAATAACTAGAGAGAGAAATACATCCACCAAGGCTTAATCCAGCTGTACTGATGCTATAGACTGAACATTGTTGCCCCTTGTGGTGAAATAGCAACGCTGTTAAAACACTGGCCTATTACAACAGATGGTGGTCCATCTGAAAAATAAATAAATAAATAAATCATTAAGTAAATATTAGGCTTCAAAAAGAGGAAGGTTTAAGGGCGGGGTTAGTTTGATTGACAGGTCTACTCTGAACTTGAGTGTCATACACATTAGAATCTACAAAGTCCACAAACCAATTGATGAGGTCACATTAGCTTCATCCATTCAACATACAGTCTGTGGGTAATACCACATCTTTCCAAAAAATAAAAAACAAAAATCTACATCTGATCATAAGTTTTTCTGTAATGTTGCTAACAGATGGCAAAAAATATGAAAATATACCCGCCTTGGTGGAGGTAATTATAGAAATTGCAGACAAAACAGTCTCTATACAGACTGATGATTTAATATACTGACTGTTTTAACAGTAATTGTCTTGTTGTCATGACAACAACATGGAAATATTCTGTCTGTAGAAAAACCTCTGAGGTCCTCAAATAGGTCAGCTTACATGTTTTGAGGTCATCATGTTGTGCAGCCTGTGTGTCAATTAATTGGGGCCAATGTGACAAAAATAGCAAACAGGCCGGTAACATAAATGGGCATCCTTAAAACCAGTGGCCGTGTCTCCGTGGCGATCTGTTGCCGGGGTGTTCTGTTCTATTACTACAGCTCGCACACTTCCACACAGTGATGTCCTCTCCTACACTGATCATATTATTCATACACACTCACAACCCTGTGGACGTGCTCGTCCTATGTTACGTCCTGTCTGCTGCTGATGGAGCAGAAAGAACAGACAGATCTGACAGGATGCCCTCAGGTCAGAGTCCCCATGAAGGTGCAGCCATAGCTGTGTCACTAGACAGTCTCACACACACACACACACACACACACACAGAGTATGGCATGTACTCAGTAGTGGAGATCCGGGCATGTAGGTGATTCGTGCAATGTGTCAACTCTTCAGGCTTAGGATCAGTCGTAATTGTCTCTCAGCCAGATCCACTTATCCCACCCTGAGACCACCAGCTCATTCTAGCAGCCACTTTCTCCTGCTGATCTCATCGGGCTCCACATGCATGAAAAACCATCAAGATATTGTTCAACTCTTACATGCTGTTCATATGCATTCACAGTGTGGTTCAGGTCATAAGAAGTGTCTGTATCAAATGTTGACCTTCAGATCTATTTAGATTGTATCAACAGCCTCTGGATAATTAGTCCTTAATTTATGTCTCAGAGAGCAGTGAGAGTTGTTATGAACCAGTAAGTGAAGCCAGGACCCAGATGCAGAGTTTCCAAAAAGTAAACAGTCTTTATTTCTTAAACTCAGGAACAATTCGCTGGCAAAGTCGCTGAACAAAAAGTCACCCAGGAAAACAGGGGAAAAAAACGGAGACAAAATAGGTTCAACAGAAAATCACCAGAGACTGGGACGAAAAAACGAGAAACTCAAAACTAGAGAAAAACACTAGAAAACGGAAACAACCTAGAGCTGAGCAGGAGGGAATCACAGGCGAAGGAACAATCTCTAGAAGCACAGGTGAACGCTGTGAGTCTCAAGGATCCTCTGGCACCGACAGACAGGAGAGAGCGGCAGATAAAACCGGCCAATTAGGCAGAACCAGCTGCAGGTGCGCCCGGCGCTCAGTGCTCCCACAGATTGCTCCGCCCACCGGCTCACTCTAAGGCAGGGGTGGGCAATCCTGGTCCTCGAGGGACGCTATCCTGCATGTTTTAGATGTGTCCCTCTTCCAGCACACCTGATCAAATGTTCAGCTCATCATCAAGCTCTGCAGAAGCCTGATAACGATCCTGGTCATTTGAATCAGGTGTGTTGGAAGATGGAAATATCTACAACATGCAGGATAGCGGCCCTCGAGGACCAGGATTGCCCACCCCTGCTCTAAGGGAAGGTAGAGAGAGATGTGTCACAATCCAAAACACAACAAGAGTGTCCACTCTATATACAGTCTGTGCCACTGTCCCATATAGAATACCCACAGTCATGGCATGTACAACTAATCAAATTTCATTCTGAAGGAAAATGGCATTTAGAGGATTTTTACTGCTGTCAAACTTCAACGCTGACCAAATTTGACACAAATCAAAGAGCTTAACAATTAATTAAGTTAATTAAATTGTAAAAATTTACTGTAAAAGTCTGTTAGGAACAACCTTTTTTTCAAAAGATAATACAACAGGATCATATTCTCATTAAACAATTGTACTGAAAACTGATATGTTATATTGAATTATTGCCCAGCCCCTAACTTGTACAATCTAATACAACGGCCTTGTAATAAATCCTGTCCTTGTGAAAGCCACACTGCTTGTTTGTTCCAACAATGTAATTTTTGAGGTCGTATTTCGTGGTTTATTGCATGATACTGAGACAAAAGTATATTGTAGTTTAATACAACACTGCCACAGACCACAGACTGAAAAATATTGAACATCTAAAGCAGCATTTTGCAGGTTTTAACTGCTTAAATTAGAATTCTATTGTCTTTGTCTATGATTACATTTTTTCTACACACAGAAGGTTTTGGGATGTATTTTAATGTTGTTATAAACACAGTTATTATCAATACTTATTTCTGACAGGTTCTTTAAAGCAACTTTAGTTGTGTAATTTCTTGAAAGTCAATATTTAGTCAGCACTAATATTTATTTTCTTTATCTTGTTGGAGTGTTGACTGTTCATAGCAATCTACACATAACATGTATTATAACATGTTGATAACTGAATGAAATCAGTCATTCAGATTTAGAGTTGTGTGATTAAATATAAGAAGTTAATCAAGTTCAATTTCATGTGTAAATCAAAGAAAACACATGAGCATGGATTTCTGTGACATAAATCTGAATTGTGGTAAATTATTTTATCAACAGTTATGAGGTTTACACATATTGGATTTATTGCAGGATCCTTGTACTGAACTGATTCACATTGTGGAGGTGTAGCTTATAAACTCTTTTTTATTGTGTCATCTTTGTTGTCTCGTTTCCACTCATAGCTACAGGATGAGCCTTCACCAGAGCCCACAGTGGAGCTCCTTCCCCGCCTGTGTCACCTGCTGAAGGGGGAGCACGGCTACGGCTTCAACCTGCACAGCGATAAGAAGAAGGGTGGACAGTTCGTACGAGCCGTGGACCCCGACTCGGCTGCTGAGAGTGCAGGCATCCAGCCTGGAGACAGAATAGTGGAGGTACAGTAAAACACATGAAACTAAATGGATGGTTGTGGGATATCATCATCAGATGTAACATTTAGGGGGATTGATGGGGAAAAAATAGCAGTGCCACTCCCCCGTATTAATCAGGTCTGTGCACTGATTGGATTAGAGCAGATTAGCTGGACTCTGGTTTGGAGTGGAGGGGGAGAGAGGTGTTGTTTAAAGGGGGAAAGGAAGGAAAGAGATGAGATAATACTAAGTAGAGGTTTAGAGGAAGGGCAGTGTATCTGTGTATCTGTGACCTGCAGATACTTTGTTTCCTTTTCCATCTGCCTGCACAGTTAATGTTTCATTCAGGAAGAGGATTCATGCAAATCAGTTCTATGTGTTTTTAATCGTTTCAACAAGACATACTGTACCTGCTGATTGTCATATTGTGTCATGGCTTCACCCTAATCTCTGCCACATTCTTCTTCATCTTCACTTTTTTTTTCCTCACTGCTTTTGTCTCCTCTGATGTCTCCTTATTCTCTGTCTTAGGTGAATAGCGTGAGCACAGAGGGCCTGAGGCACTCAGAGGTGGTGGCGCTTATCAGAGAAGGAGGGCAAGAAGTCCGCCTCCTAGTGGTGGACCAGGAGACGGACGAGCTATTCCACAGACTGGGAATCACACCGACTAGCAGCCATATCAAAGGTCAGATAGCACACATGCCGACATACACACACACACACACACACACACACACACTCCTCTCCTTAATTCACTTGTTTTATTTTTCTGTTTCCACAGAGGTCTACGTGGATGACAGATCCACAGAAAGCGCTCCATCCACTCCCTCTTTGACCACTGAACTTGCCGCCACACATCCACCAATCATAAACGTCACGGTGACAAACCCTCCGATCACCAACTTGTCTCCCAAACCCCGGGCCAATGGGAGCTCAGCATCCCAGTCCTCCAGAAGTTCAACCACCCAGTCTGAGATCAGCAGCTCAGACATGAGCATTCAGGTGAGAGAGGAGACAAATAATATAGACTTTAGACTTTATTGTCCCCAAAGGGAATTTCTTTTTCACGCACACAGCACATGTTTGACAACAAAAAATCACAATGACAACAGACCACAGAAACAACATACAAATACAATAAACAGAGTACACTCAGCACCCCCTGCTGTTTACAAATGTAATGACTGAGGGGATCAGGCTTCTTCCCAAGCGAGCCTTTTTGCACCTGAGCACCCTGTACCTCCGTCCTGTTGATGCCAACAAATATGTCAGAAAATGACAAGGAGGCCAATGCAGAAGTGCAAAAAGTGCAATACTCTCGATAACCACGAGATGTTGGCTCCAAAAAACTCTGGATCCAACTCAAAAATCTTAATTTTACAGTACCGTTCAAAAGTTTGGGGTCACCCTATTAAACCAATGGTTTTCCAATGACAACAATGACCATGTACAGACTGAGGGATCTACCAGCTTGTTCTACATACTTTACTCTGATTACTTATGTTTCAGACTTGACGGGAAACACTTGTGTCTCTCCCACTGTCAGACACAGGAGAGGCAGAGATATGGTCGGGGGATGTTTAGCTGGTTCAGAGACATTGACTCAGTATAACTTGATGTTGTGGTTGCTGTTTGTGTTCAGTTGTAGTTTACATATGTTTTGTGATACTTGTTTTTGGTAAAATTGGTCAAATTGTTTTTGTAGGGTGACCCCAAACTTTTGAACGGTAGTGTATATCATGAAATACTAATTTTTTCCACAAGTAGTTCTGGTGTCATTAGCTAAAGTGAACTCTTCTTCTCAGTGATCTGAAAATTATTTCATAATTAAGTTGTAAGGCTTCAAAAAGAGGAATATTTAGGGGCATGGTTAGTTGACTCCAGTCTCATACACATTGGGCGGTGTCCTCAGGTTCAAAGGTGAGATCCACCTCCTCACTCCTCCCTTCATATCCATATGTAACTTTTGGCTCCAAACAACCAACAAGGCAATGTTGAAATGCCGAACTCCTGGCTTCAATCAATAGATTTTAATAGATAGATTTTTAATAGATTCTTTCTATATACAATCTATGGTGTGCACCTAAAGCATGTCTGCTTGCTCTAGGTCCCCGATGAGGACGACAGACGCATTTCAGACCCTTTTGTGGACAGTGGCCTGCGCCTGAGTCCGACTGCTGCTGAGGCGAAGCAAAAGGTCCTGACTGGTCGCAACAAGAAGAGAGCGCCCCCTATGGACTGGAGCAAGAAACAAGAGATCTTCAGCAACTTCTGACCTAGAAGATGGAAAATGGGGAAGAAACACAAGAATGGCAGGAAGTAAGAAATAATATCTTTCCTGTTAACGCTGTAATCCTGCAGAGGTATGGACGAGGAAAGAAAAAAAGAGAGCACTTGTAGTGATATTATTATTCTATTCTGTGTAATGTAAGACATCACATAGTATTTTTAGATGTCTACAGTATCTGTAAGGACAAAGACATGTTCTGTGGATGTGTCATGAATCTTATAATACGCTGCATTAACGACTGGCAGAACATTTACTGAGAGATTCTTATATGCAAATGTTGTCCTGCCAGTACGCAGTAAGTTCAGAGTAATAACTATGAGTCTATCACAGCTTCTATGCACTTCTGTTTCTGTGACTGTTATCAACATTTGCTGTAGATGTGCTTTTCTGCTGTAACCTCTGTAGATTTTAATGTTTAAAAGTTTCAGGTCATTTCAATTTGCAATCATCAGAACGAAGTCCTGGGGTAGTTGTCCATGTATTTACTTGTATTCTCAGATTGGGTACGATGTAACTTAAATATGTAAATATAGAGCAAAAGAGAGAGGCTAAGTTATGAAATAAATGATGTTCGATCACCTCAGTGCTTCTCTTAAATGTGCCAGAGTGATTTCTGGAAAGGAAAAATACTTAAAGGAAAGATGGTTGACTAGAAGTGTAGACCCTCTGATTACTTGTTGTAGCTTTTTGAAGAACTTTATCTACAATGTGATGGTTGAAAAGTCTCACAATGGAAAATAAACTTTCAGAATAAGAGTACGTGTCAGTTATTAATACAAAGGGAAAAGTGTTTGTTGGGTAGGTTCTGCGTAAACCTTGTAAATTCAAAGTTTTCACCAATCATTGAGGCTGATGCGTTAAAACACTCATTTAGATTGCCTTAAAATCCTATACTTTGTGGACTTTGTGGACACTTGGTGACGTAACACGATCAGAGATTTATATTGTAAGTGCTTGGGTTATTTTGCAGCCTACTTGATTTTCCCAAACCGGCTTCATATATAAAAAGAAAGCAGAAATAAGGCATTATCTCTGTCTGATCTCCACCACTGTCTCAGATTGTAGAGATTATCACCCCGCATGTGTGTGTTGGTTTTCAACTAAATATAAGATCTGACAAAGTTAGACATTTTTTCACGAAAAGCCAAAACATTTCTCTATTTTCAGTTTGTACCTATCGCTTCTTTCTTTTTCTGCTACAGCTCATAAACGCAGAAGTGGTGTTTTAGATGTCTGTTTTCTGGGATTTTTGGATTATTTTTGGACAGAAGTTCATCCTCTGATCTTCCCCAAAACTAAATAAAACTTTAGATAACACATCAGTGTGTTCCAGCATCCCAGGGCCTCCTTTAGTGTTTTGATCTTCACCTGCATATCACATACTCAACCTACACAAATGACACTCACCTTTGTTGGTGCGGTAGATACCGTATATTCTGGACTATTGGGCGCACCTGTCTATAAATCGCGCCTGTCTATAAGCTGCTATTGAATTTATTCGAACAGTTTCATGTGGTCCACTCTGACCGGGTCTGATGTGACGAGGCTAAATGTATCGGCGACACGGAGCTTGCTAGCTTGTAAAAAGCTAAAGAGCTTCGTGCCGCTGATACATGAGCCACACCGGTGTTTAAGCTGCAGGGTTCAAAGCGTCAGAAAAAAGTAGCAGCTTATAGTCCGGAAAATACGGTAGTTATATCTACCACACCAGCAGCAAAACAAAAAGCATTCAGAGACGCAAACCTCCATCAAGCATAATCCTACTACTAAATCAATACTGTAGTACTGATGTTAGAAACTGAACACTGTTGGCCTCTTGTGGTAAAACAGCAACAAATCATTCGCTCTTTACATGTTTCTGACAGGATCCCCTCCTCTGATCTTGCCCAAAGTGTAATAATTTGTTCTTTGGATAATCTATACCCCAAAAACAACAACACAACAACAACAACAAATCATCAAGATCTGTTCAATTGTTTTAAATCTAGTTTTCAGTCTGAGACTTTGTTCAAGGCTTAAACAGGCAGCACCACCAGTTAATACCATTAACAAAGCAGTGTTATAAACAACTTGTGAACTTCCTTTTACCTGAAAAGACTAAATGATAATTTTTAAGTTGCAATGTCTCCATCGGTTACAATCTGATCTGGAAATTTTTTTTTTGGAGCAGTCATGTTTGGCCACCAGGACTCCCTCAGACAGCAACAGTACGTCTCTGAGACCCAAGCAAAAGAATAAAGAATAAATAACACCTGCAGGAGAGGGCAGTCAGTTCTTATCAAACATATCAGACTTTAAAAAGTAAAACAAAGACAGGCTGCATGCTTTGTGTTTTTGCATCTAATGCAGATTTTAACATCCCATGATCTTGATATGATGGTCGTTGCTTTAGTTATCCAGACACAGGGAGGCATTAACAGAGTTACCTGAACTCTCCCTGCCCCAGCTCCATCTCGGGCTTCAGTGTAAACAAATAATATCAAAGTAGAGATTGAGAGATAATCTGCTGCTCAACAGAAATCTGTAATAATGGTGCTGGAGATGAACCAGGTCTATGGTTTGAGGGAGATTTCTGACTGTGTACAGATTTTTTATGAAGAAAATATTTAGAAATTATTCCTCTACACATGGCTAAAATTCCTCTCATTAGAAATACGTCCTGTATGCACACATAAAAGTAGTGCGTCAGATACAAAGTGAATTTTACTACAAAAAAACAGCAATACTGTTCTGATTGTTGTGTTAATGTTGACAGATGAGCGTTATGTGTATACACATACATGTGAAATCATTTACTTACCACTTTGGAAAGGAAGCAAATCTGTCCAGTCATTATTAAACAGACATTTGAAGCACAGCCTCTTAAAAATCTGGAGTTTTACCTCCACCAAGGAAAACTACAGAACTTTTTAGGTTAAAGGTACAAATGATAAAATATGAGATGCTGTCCAAAAGAAATTCCAGTTGTTGATTTTTGTTGTTACAATTTCCTGAACATTATATCAACAGCAGTGACAGTAAAATGCATTAAGTGAACATTTTAAATGAGGTCTCTGTACTGATTAATATGCATTGTTCTATTATGAGGTGATTGTATTGTTTGTGTGCATTGAGTGGTTAAAAAGAAGCAGGAATGAAAATGACAGACACTCACTCTTCCTCACACACACATATATCTTGAACTAGAGTCACAACCTTTCTCAAGATGTTTGATCAAACTTCAGCTTCAGTGGTTTTTCCAGTGACATCCTATAGCTGGAAATAAGAGACCCTAATGGAGCACGGATTTGGAAGAAAAAAAAAGTATTGTTACATCACACAGTAACTTAAAATATGGGTGGAGGTGATGAAACTGTTCCTACAGATAAAAATATATCACTTGGTTCAGGCAGATTACACCTCAGCATCATCATCTTCTCACAAAAGACACCGGATCGGCAACTATAACCACCATCCTTCAGCATGCATGACAATTTATTTCAAGAATCCACAAACCAGCTGGATTTTCAAGACATTTTTCACACATGAACTATAAATCATATCATAGACTTAAAAGCATTTTATTTCCATTCCCACTTTCAAAAAAAAAAATAAAAAAATGAGAACACGACTGGCAAAAGTAATCCACAGAAAAACAAAGGTACCAAAGTCTTTCTGCCAAATTGCAACAATATCATGCTCTTTATTATATAAACACAATTTAGGAAAAGAAACAGTCCTTGTCCTCTTCAGAAAGCTGTCACACTCCTCCTGTCCTGCAAATTCACCGTATTCATGACTGAACCAGACTACTACAGAATCATATACAAAAACTGTTCATGGAACTAAAAAAAAATATATATAAAAAACACTAAAATGAACGAGCAACCAAAACATTTTTTCTTGTACAAGCTTTGAACTAAGAGACTGTGGAAATAGAAGTAGATCGGGGTTCGGATTGTCTTGTATTTGAAGTGACTAATGATTGGTTTGATTATCTCAGTGGTCACAGTCGAGGTCAAATCAAGTGCCGACGACTATCTTCATCCGAATGTCTAC
The DNA here is from genome assembly GCA_900323345.1 of Pseudochromis fuscus. Taxonomy (NCBI): domain Eukaryota; kingdom Metazoa; phylum Chordata; class Actinopteri; family Pseudochromidae; genus Pseudochromis; species Pseudochromis fuscus. The sequence continues at coordinate 27,858 of OOFC01030891.1, read as the reverse complement.
ATGTTGCAAAGTACTGGTCGATTATCAGTGAAAAAATATAGATCCCTGTAGTCAATTCTGCTGGCAATATGTTAACCATGACTAATCATAAAAGCCCTGCTGTGCCTTACTACTACTACTACACCAGAATGATGCACATGTTGGATATTGAAATAGCAGCTCCTCTCTATTTATTGTCTGTTTTTTAAATTTCAGTGGCTATTGCTCTTTGGCAGTGTCCTAGCTCTTTTTTTTTTTCTTTTTTTAACATTATCTTTAAGTGTACTGTGCTCTTTTCTTGTTGTGAATTGAGGTGGTGTGTTGGTGTGTAAAGGGCAATCATATTACTCGAATATATACATCAAACACACAGTCGCACACAGTGAAAACACACACAGAGAGAGCATGCATACAAAGAAAAAAAAAAAAAAAAAAAAGAGGCTGGGGGCAGGCTACAACCCTTTCAAAAACAAATTGATTTGCACCCCTACTGTGCACACATCATCATACGAATGCCATCTAACTATCCAAAAACATGCTCATAGGCAAAAAAAAAAAAAAAAAAAAAAAAAAAAAAAAGAGGTACTCATGCACGCTTACTCATGCAGGATTCTCACACACATACACACACACACACACCTCAGTAATATGGCAAGGTTAGTCATTGTAAAAGTGCGGATTAGTCGCAGTTTCACAAAGTTGTTTTTATTTGCCATTTAGTATTGGGATATTTTTGCCAGTCATAGACACTTATTTTCACAGTGCAACACAGTATGACAAACACTGACATTAGGGTCAAGACATATCAATATGGGTGAGGTTAAAAAAAAAAAAAAAATCCATACAAAAAAAGATAAAATAAAATAAAAAGTGCAAAAAACAACTTAACAGTCACTGAAAATAGCATTAATTCAATTTTTTGTGTTAAATGTGCGAATTTAAGTCCACTATAGAAACAAAAAAAATCAGTAGCAGCAAAAAAAAAAAGAAAGAAAAAGAAATGGACCAGTTTTAAAACATTCTAAAGATCACAATGACACTGCCAATCACCGTTTTACTTAAGATATCGATATGGCATCAAATGGATATCAGTACGAATGTAGACGACAAACACGCACGCTCGCTCAGTCGCACGCACACACACACTTACACACAAACACTTGGTCACAGTTAACAGGTGCCAAGGACATTGCGGTGGGAGTCAAGTTTTTAGCTCGGTACCATATCAAAAACAATACATAGTTCCACACACTGTTAACAAAGAATGCCGAAGTAAGGATTTACAAACTGCACATGCACACACGTGCGCAGACACTCGCACACATACAAAACCGCAATGAGACAACTAAGGATGTGATTTTTCTTTGTACGATTTCCTCCCCCTTCTGGTGAGAAAACAAATGTGTTAGCCCTAATCCTCCCTTCCTAGAGGAATGGTTTCTGTGAAGCCACAAGGAAAGACACTTGCTATTTTTTTCTCTCTCTCTCTCTCGTTTGATCAGGTAGAAAATGTGACAGGAATATGTCTGATAGATGGATAGCTCTGTGAAGCAGCACTCTGGTCAAAATGAAGGTAGGAAACATAGATGAGGATAGCGAGATTATCTTACAGTTAAGTAGAATTCAGTGACTACAGATGAAGTAACTCGTATTGAATCCTATTCCCCGGAAAAGAAAGATATCACCCAGAAAATGAACAGAGTTTAGACACCTGTCTGTCCCTAACTACATGTAGTAGGTCGCAAAAAGTCTAAATTATAGTGCCACCCACAGTCTGTTCCATGTACTGCATGTACAGCATGTGCAAGTTTAAGTGTGTGAGTCTGTGTGCGTTGGTCTGTCTCTGTCGGTCGATCTATTGGTTACTCTTAAGTTTAAGAATCCCATTAAAATCTTAGCTGTCCCTGTCCTCCCAGCTACACTAAAAGACCTTCCTGTAGATCTTTTTTTTTCCCTGCCTTGTTATTGATTTCCCTCCCTCTCTTTCCCTGAACTTTCTCGGTACTGGTCTCTTTCCCAACTTGTCTTTCCTCCATCATCTCTCCTACGTGTCCTTCTCTCTGTCCCTCACTATCTGTCCCTACCAGTTAGTTTTTCTGTGTCGGGTCCCTGCCTAGTTAATCTAGAGGTGTCCCCCTGTCCCTCCCTCCCACCCGCCAACCCTCCCTCTATGGACAAACACATAGGGCGTGGGGGCCGTCCATCAGGGGGAGCGGCCAATAGCGTCCCTCTCCCTCCCCCCAGATCAGGGCAGTGCAATACACAGATGGATGAGTTTCCCATTCACCCTCCTCCGGCTGGCTCACCTGGGAGGACAGGAGGGGGAGAGAAAAAAAAGAGGAGTTAACTTCAGTATAACACAGCATGCCCTTTTAATCTGAGGTTAAATGTTGCAGTTTGTCTGTTACCTCTTGGGTGGGTGTAGAGAATCTAAACGCCGTAGCAGGCTGCCAGTCTCTCCTTCAGCAGTGGAGGGAACTGCTCTGAAAACTGCTGCCAATTCTCCTCCCCGACCTGCTCCTTAAAACCATGCAGGATCTACAGGAAGGGAAACAAAATAAGAGGGATATTAATTTCAGGCACATCTTCAACACTGAGAGATGAGGATGACTAAGAATCAGAGTTTAGTTGGGGCTCCTCTAATAATTTAGAACCCTGAGGAGGGAGCTCTTCTCTCATTGGTCCTGCTTTCTTTCCAACTCTTTCACCATAGCAACAGTTAAGTAATGATGTAAGCTACAGCTGCATGGCGATGGTGTAACTTGAAAGTTTTAACTCTAACATGGAGGTTAAAAAAAACATGTTTGCATCATACAGGTTAAACACTTGTGTTGTGCAACATGTTTTTCCTGAGTTAGAGTAACTCCCACACCACAAGATACTGTGAAAACATCAACAATCATAGACTAACGGATAGATTAAAGATACACAGTGAGGTCACTCAAGCCTTGAGTTTAGCATTTGGCCGTTGCCATTTTGGTTATTTTGGTTATTTTGGAGTCAGAAGTGACCATAACTGGATGAGAGTAAGGAGTTAGGGTGGAGCAAGAAGTTGGTCTGAATGACACCAACCTGTCAATCAAGTACACTTAATTTCATGCTTTAATACAGATCTATGAGATGAGGTTACAGCTGTCACGAACAAGATAAACCGTTTATTTTACCAGGTTATAAACATGTTTGATGCTGCAGCAAAGTTTGGGGGGTGTATAAAGGTTTGACTCACTCTTGGAACCACCTTATTTTGCACTAGGGTGTTAGCATCATAGACTGTATGAAATGGACAAAGCAACAAAACCTCAAAAATGAGACCAGTGCAGAAGTGCAAGAAAAGTGCAATACTCCTGACGGCCACTAGATGCTGGCTCCAAGAAACTCTAGCTCCAATTGACACAATTAAAAAATGGTCATTTTCAATCATGAAGTCAAACCCTTTCTTTAAGTCATTCTGATGCCATTAGTTAAAGATAACTGTTCTCATTAGTGACTGGTTGGTTTATCTGGAAAAACAAAAAACATTACATATTCAGCTTCAAGAAGAGTATGATTTAGGGGCAGAGTTATTATGATCAGCAGGTCTGCTCTCCAGTGAGATCAGCATTGAAGTCAAGTGTCATACATATTTGGCAGTGTACTCAGGTTCAAGGGTCAGACCTGCCTCCTCACTCCTCCCTTCATAACCAAATATGGTCACTTCTGGCTCCAAACAACCAACAAAGCAGTGTTCAAAGGCCAAACACTCACTTGCACCATCTAAACCAGCACATTTTTTCTTCTTTAGAAGATCGAAACAACTAAAAACTACACAAAACTCACTGTTAGTTTAGAAAAAACTGTATAATAATATAATAAGATTAAGAGCAGGTTAAGAAACCAGGTTCATCTGGCCCCTGTCAACACTGGACAAATGTTCAAACAGGACACTGGTGCAAATACAGATCAGTCTGATCTAAGTTTGTCTTAATGCTTCCAGAGAACGTAACATCACAGTGATGATTTTTAGTATTCAATGAAATGATCCGCATGCTTTTTTCTTTTCAATCTGCAGTGCATCACGACAGACAAACTAACAGAGCTTGCAGGCAGAGCATTTTCATGTTTTTCAGAGTGTTTTTTATGAGGTCAGATCCTGAGGGAGAGTGTGTTCACTTAATTTCTCTGCACTGTCCGTGCTGCTGAGGTTCATGGCAGAAGATAAACACACTCTGCTCCGCCTGAGATCTCTACACCTCACAGTGACTCACACAGCAAAGAGACATGGAGAATGAAGAGCATGATTACTTCACGGTGAATTAAAATCAGTCTTTGGATGAGCTAGATGCCCCCTTACCTTGTAGAACATGTCTCTCAGGTCGTCTTTAGGATTCACCCAGGACGCCACAGCATCGCAGAAAAAGATGAAGTCCTGAACAAACACGGCAGAAGAGGTGAGACAAATCAAACAGCAAGAGGTCTCCAAACCAAACGCATGAACTGTAGAGGCAACAACTCAGTGTCTGCAGTGTGCAATGTCTCACCTGCACCACTCCTCCAGGGTTCACACCAATCATCATGCAAATCCCACGGAAGGCCGAGTCTTTCTCCTCGTTGTCCCGGATGTTTCGCAGAGATGTACACCTGCAGTGCGCAATTATTATCTGTTAAACTCTATGCTGTCACAACGATGAGTTCATCTCTCCCATCTAATCTGAGAGGAACTAATCTCTCAGAAAGTGAAATAAATGGCAAACAGTGGAACTTCTGTGTAGGAGGATATTTGTCTTTTTTTTCTAGCCTTCAGGAAACTCTCAAACTTAAGTGTTTTATTCTCACTACCCACTGAGTCATTTCAATGAGTTCAATTATTCTGAGAATGTCATTCTTGCAGCCCTGGAAAGGCTGTAATTGTTTTCTGCAGCAATGTGAAAAGCAAGGTGGAAAATTGCACAACACAATAAAAACAACTGTGAAGAACGGGCTGAAAGAAAAGTAAAAGGAGAATGGACACAGAGCGGTGTTGTAACACCAAAGTGTAGGCAACAGACTTTATGTGTCTGTTGCGCAATAAATGGCAACGATTGATGCTGACTCTGTATGTGGAGATGTTGCAAATTGGATTACAACACAAAAATATTATAGCGTGAGGGAAAAGAGAGAGAGATTAAACAGTTTCTCACCAGGGTCGGATAAACTGTGGCAGCATGGGAGCAACCTCCTGAGGACACACGTAGCCCAGTCGGCCGATGGTAATCGCTGGAAGACGACAGAGATGAGTCACAACTGCTGTTAGTAAAGTGTGCCTCTATGTGTGTGTACCATGCAGCACAACTGACAGCATGTGAACCATTTAATGTCATTTATTGGTGGTTGACAGATTCTGGGTGCATTACCATAAACACCTCTGATCTGGAGCATTGAACTAAAAATCCCTCTAATATTTCTCAATAAATATAACTGATGCATATAAATAACCAAATAACTGTTCTATGCAAATATTTTTACCTCTCCAATAACATCTACTTCCTTCTTTTAATACTCCTCCCTCATAGGCTCAGAATCTGTTCACTTGCCTTTGAAAAACAAGTGTTAAAGTGTATCTGTGTATTCATATACCAGTGTTCTCCAACAGGGTCTTGGGGGTGTTTGGTCGATTAATAATTTCAACCAGTTGGTTCAGAACCATAGCGATGTAGGGCTGCATCTCCACTCCTGACAGAGCAGAAAAACAAAAGTGAGACACAGAATCCTACATTCAACTGAACAATACCATTAAAAATCATGAAAATAAAGCTGCTGTCACTTACCCATCTGCATACAGATCTCTCCGATGGCCCAGGTAGCGTTGTTGCAAACAGAGATGAACTCCGGGTTCAGATTTGTTCCCAGGATGGGCATGAATTCAGCTGAGGGACAAACACAAAAAAATGTCAGACAAACAAAAAGAAGAATGATAGAACATTTGTATTGCATGTGTGTGTGTGTGTGGTGTGTGTGTAAGTGAGTGAGTGAAAGACACACGGAAATAATTACCAATACATGGTTTGACGTGAGGGAAGCAAGCCTTGGTCAAGTCACCCAGCAAAGCAAATGAACTCTGTCTTACTTCAGGCATCGTATCCTGGGACAAAAGAGACAGAGAGACAAGGACAAACATGAACACACATCATCAATAGACTGAAAGAAAACCCAAGTGGCACAACCAACAGCTCACTGCAGCACTGACAAAACAATAAAAAAAAGGAGGTGACTGAAAACAACAACACCTGAAAACTCTACGTTCTGTGACAAATATAAGGCATTTCCCTACACACCTTTCAAAATAAAAGCCGCCATGTTGTTTGTGAAGTCAATGAAAAGTAGCACCAGGAAATACTTAGTTTGCATGATCAGTAACAAATTCAGCTCTGATAAAACAGTACAAGGGCTACAAGTGACCAGGGAGGCTTTCATCAATTTCATTACACTAACACTGCAGCAGATGTATGGAGCAGTTCCTCTGACTCTCACCAATAACAGTTAACACTTCCTTATAGAAAAGCAGAATACAATACTGAGTATGTAGATCAACAAAAGTGAAATTTGGCTTTAAGATCATCTGTGCTCTCCTCACCTGCATGCACTGAAAGAGCAGGGTCATGATGTTACTGCGAGCCACGAGCGTGTCAACATGTCCTCCGAGTCCCTCGGCCAATCCACTCAGAAGATCCAGAGCCACGATCATGAAGTCCTTGTCGGGTGCTTCATACTGGTCCGGCTGCTGACTGTACATCTGAGAACCAGACACACACATCAAGTGTCATTCATGTGAAGCTGCAAAAAAACAGGAAATGTCTGTGAGAAGTCCACTAAGTGTTCACCATGGCCTGAGCCAGTGTCTTCTGGACCAGGGTGACGCAGCGCTGGTAGACGGGCTCGCAGTAAGGGAGGAAGCCGCTCTGCAGCGCCGTGGCAACAGACGACAGACACTCGAGCAGAGGGAAGAGATCTTTGTCCTCGTCCTTCAGCTCGTTCCATTTTGCAATCAGTGGAGGCATCAGCTTCTGGATGTACTCCTGAAAACACACAACAGTTTTGTTTGTGACTGTTTAACACTCGAGCAGCGCTGTGTAACTGTGTGTGATGTGTCTATGCGAATGCTTCTTTGGCTCACAGGCTGGTTGAGATGGTGTCCCACAGAGTCTGCCAGTGTTCCTATAGCGTCATAGAGAATGAGCAGATTCTTGTGCTGGTACTTCCCAAACGCAAAAACCAGCGTGTCCAGGATGAAGCTCAGGTAAGGCACCAGCTCTGTGCATGCCTCCTCCTCCAGCGTTGCAAAGGCGCTGTAGGAAAGAGGAGATGGATTAAATATGAATAGGTAGTGAGAGAACACAGAAGAGAGGATCATATGGATAAAGTGCTGTACCTGCAGGCGGCCTCCTGCACTCGTTTGTTGCCATCCAGGATGCGTTTGAGCAGCTCGGTCATGAGGGGTTTGAGGTGAGCGTCAGGGGGCTGGCTGACCACCCAGTGTGCGTAGCGACTGAGGGTCCAGCAGGCGATGGAGCGTACCAAGGCCTTCTTGTCACATAAACACTGGATGAGGTGGGGGATGAGCTCAGGCAAGTAAGGTACCATACCCTGCATACAGCCTGGAAGGATAAAAAGGCTTTTATTCATCACTGTGGGGATTAATAAAGTTTCTTCGTCCCCTCAAATAAAAATATCTCCCTCAAAGTTTTCAAAGCATGGTCTAAAATAAAATAATGGTATTTAATTGCAATTTTGTGTCCTTTCTCACCCTCAGCGATAGCTCCCAGGACTAAGATGCCCGACTCCTTGATGACCCAGTCAGGATGGAAAAGCAGGCCTTTGAGAAGGGGAAGGAGGTGAGGCAGCAACTCCTCGCGAAACACGTTGGCGAGAACGTCAAGAGCGGCGGCCGAACACTTCCCTGAAAGGGGGGAAACAATTGTAACCTTTAGATAACTTGAAAACTATAATAATGTAATGATGTTCTCCCAAAAAGCTGACGGTGCATAGCATCAAATCACAGATACAAACACAAAGATGGGAAAACATTTTTACTAGTTAGAGCGACTTTCTGTACATATTAAAACAAAAATAAATTATATATTTTTAGTCTGTCCATACTATTGCCTTAGATAGTTTTATTTTATTTTCAATGCTGCTATATGGAGAGTACTAAACTGTTTCACTGTTTCGTAACAGTGACGATAAAAACCTATTCTAAATAAAAAAAAGATTAAGTTTGCAATCTGAGATGATTTGGTGGAGATCAGACATGGATTATACCGTGGCAGAAGTTTGTGCTCTCTGAGTGTTTTCTAGTTACTCGTTTCTTGTACATTGAATGTTTTATGCTTTTCTTTTTTTTAATGTTTTGTCCATCTCTACGTTCTGGTGTAGCTGCATGTCAATAACTTACGTAGATTCCAGTCAGATAACGTATCATCGTCGTCGTCTTCGTCTTCATCAATGTCCTCTCCCTCCTCGCCATCGCCCCCTTCGTGCTGCAGAGTGACAGTGCGGGACTTGTGGAAGCGAGGCTTGATGTCTTGCTCGCTGTCTGGAATTGTCTCATCCTCTTCGACGTCCCCCTGTAGGACAACAGAAATGCACGTGAATGTAGGATGGACATAGTTTAACAGCAAAAGACAAGAAAATCAGGTGGAGAGTTTGATTTGTTTACCTTTAGAAGAATAATGTCTATCTCAGAATATTTCATCCCATTCACCAAGATAGGAATCAGTCTGAAATAAAGAGACAGACAACCACGTTACCAATCAGATCAAATCGTCTGGTCATCACCCCCGATCCAGAGCCCTGTTGGCATGTGAGCACTTACTGGACCAAGTGGCCTGACAGGGCCTCTTTACAGATGGGTTGTTCAGCCAGAGTCAGCCAGAACTCACAGGCCTCCAGAGCCACGTTCTCATCTGGGTCCTGAGTCCGTTGCAGCATATACTGGAGAAAAACAACAGCTGATTGTGAGGAGGAGGAGGAGGAGGACAAACAAAAGGAAACAGTTTGTTTAATGTGGCGTGTGAGATTAAGTCACACCCTCACCTGGATGATGCTGTGCATGTGGGGGATGAGGCGGTCGATGCGAACTTCCAGCAGCATGACGAGGGCCCTGCAGACATTCTTGCGCACTTCACTGTCCTCATCACCAGCCAATGCAAACAGACTCTGGGTAGAAAAGATACAGGAAGAGAATGGAAGTGAGAAAGAAGGGGGGATGGGCAGGATCAACAAATGCAGAGGAGGGGAAGACAAGCGGTGGAAAAGGTCAATAATTTCCACTTTACCACATTTACATACTGACATTTCAAAAGGAACCTGAAAAGAGTTTCCCCCAGGAAATTGCTTAGCAGAGGCGCTAAGCTTGCTACCCCATCTACCACCTCCACAGCTGTTGATGATACAACTGTAACTGGTCAATATATCCAAACTTCAGCACTCAATGCCTGAGTTGACTTTTCTATTTAAAAAAACAAAAACAAAAAAAAAGACTCTTCCTCAGCAATACTTCAACACTCTGCTCTGATTAATTACTGTGAAGCAAAATGTATTTAATTAATGACATCCTGAGGTGACCTCAGCGATTAAATGTGGCCCATGCTGTGTGATGTAAAAACACTTACGAACAGCAGCATATTTCATAAAAACAAAACTGTTTTTCTCTGAGGTAAACAGAGGCGCTCTCTATTTCAGGCAAGTGAGACTGTATGTCGTGTTGAATTATTTTTCAAGATATCATTTTTCTTGGTGTTGCAATCTGCCCACTAGGAAGTAATAACATTTCCGACAACAGCTGTGAAATCAACGCAGCTACAAAGGTATAACATATGACGATCTGTGTGCTGGAGATTGTTTGAAGCAGCATATCTGACTAAAGAAAGAGACTTTTCTGAACTGCATTGCTTTTGTTTTACAGTAAAGGTCAAGGTCCAACTTGGAGCAAACTGAGAAAAACGGAGTTGTAATATGATTGTTTTGCTAAACATTTTAAGTTCAAGAATAAACCTCCACACGGCACTACTTTCGTAAAAATAGCTGGAAATGGTTTCATGCCAAACTGCAAAAAAAACACAACAGACGGGGGAGTTCGTGGAGTTACACACAAAAAAGTTGACTCCCTCTTTATGAGAGATGTTTACAGCTCAACCCTGACAAAATGTTGGTAGTGCTCACCTCAATGAAGGTGTCGATGTTGTCCATCAGAGCCTGAGCTCGGCCGATGATAAACTGGTTCACACATGCTATAGCATGCGACCTGTGAAAAATACAACAAGGAAATTCTAATGAGGAGGAGCTGAGGAGGAGAGGCAAGCTGCAAGCAGAGAGAGCGAGTCATACAGGAAAAAAATATATATTTTACTGACCTGATCTTGGGACTGCAGTGTTTGAAAAACTGAAGGAATTTAGGGATCATAATGTTGAGAGGTCTGTTCAGAGCATCGCTATCCAACAGCTCTGATGAATCTTCACAGATCTTCTGCAATGCTCCAAAAGAACCCTGAAAATAACAGAAAATCAGAAAGAAAAGAGAGATTGTTAGAGGACAATACATTTTTTACATACATGAACATTACAAAGGCTACGTGCAAGCCTGACCTCGCAGGTGTTATAGTCCTCAGAGTTGAGCAGATTGCAGAGCTGAGGCAACAACTCCGGCCAGGTCTGCAGCTCTCCTTTAGAGGCTATGGTCGTGATGAGAATGCCTTTAATATAAAAGTAAAAATGTTACACACAAACTCAGGAGTAACTAATAACTTTACTCACAACTGCATCCTCTCATTTAAAACATCTTGAAAATCCAGCACTCGCTCCCACACATGCACATTACCTGCAAAAAAATCCAACCACCTACATAACAGTCTGACTCACAGTGGCCAGAAAACACAGCTAACTCTAGCCCTTTCTTTCTCCATCTTCCCCCTCTCACTCAAAACACCCACCGATTGTAGCTCGGATAAGCGGCGAAGGGTCTCCGATGTTGTTGAGGCATTCTCGTTTGATGAAGTCAGCCACGTTGGAGGGGAAGTTCTGGTAGTGAGCTTTTACATTGTTCTTTAGAATCAGGCCACTCAGAGAGCGAGTGGGCTCGTCTTGAGAAAGAAAGCAGCATAAAAAGACCATTTCAACAGATGGGAAAGAAGCAGAAATGTTTGCAGGGGAGCAAGCAAAGTTAGAAAGGGTGTGCAGTAGATAGCAATTGTGCACATACATACCCTCAGATTTGAGGCTCGTGAGGACAAAGATGAGATAATTGTTGAAATCTGGAAACTGGTTAAGCTGCTCCAGTTTCTGCATTAGCTGTTAAGGAATTCAACCATCCATACAAACAGCAAAAATACACACACCCTCACATACTTCATGATTCTGATCTGAGATTTAATGCACAATCACAACCAATCCCTTTAGTTTATTTGATGCAAGCTGCACATGACAGCACACATAGTCAGTAATTATTGTCAAAAAAAAAAAACCTCACACCCTTGCTGTCAAACAAACACACAGTCAGATGTAAGGATACTTCTTGCACTGCTCTCTGTGTCGCGGTGTCTGGGGACTGGGAGTCCTTGAGTAGCTGAAGCACTTGCTGCAGACCCTGTTCATCTGGCTGCCACTCCATCCTACATGATAACACAGAAATACATTACCTGTTTAACCCTTACTGACATATGAGAGCAGTAAAAAATCCCTAAATGTCACTTTCTTTCTGCCTGAATTTTGTACACTGAAGCTGGTGCAGGTCAAATTTGACTGTTATCTATTAAAATGGATTTTAGATGCACCAGTGTCAGTCAAAACAACATCAAAATGTTAGTTTTAGGGATTCCTGAATCTGTGAAACTGTACATGCCATGACTGTGAGTATTTTTTATGGGACAGTGGCACAGGCTGTATGTAGAATGGACACTCTCACTGCTCTCTGAAACATAAATTAAGGACTAATCATCCATGTGTTAATGTCAGATCGGCTGTTGATACATTCTAAATAGATCTGAAGTTCAAAATGTGATATAGACACGTATGACCTGTGAAGACATCAAATATGAACACTAAGGGTTCAGAGACATGTACTACACCTCTACTGGGGCTCACAGCCACACCTGTAACCTCAACTCAAAACATGAAGTAAATAGACAGTGACGATCACAAAACAAGTAAAAGCAACATTTTTGCAAACATTGACAAATGGCTTCTTGAGTCCTGATTTGAAACAAAACCCTGGATTCATTGTAAGTATTTATGCACACTGTAGCAAAACAGTGCGGCAGAACCATTAGATGATTACAGACATTTGTCCAGTGAATCCCAGAGGTACCACCAGTGGTCCTTCACTAATACTTACAGCTGAATGAATGAGTAAAAAATACCAACTATCAGCTGCGACCTGAGGTGGCTTTTCTACGTGAGGCCCAGACGACACAGGCGCTAACGTCTGGCTCATTCAGTTAGCTAGCTAGCTTAACGTCGCTATGATATTTAACACGAAACGGAAAAACGGTTTCTCACGCCAGCTCTCAGGAAGCCACGCTGCGCCGCCAACGTTGTGTTTGTAATCATATCAACAACGCGAATGGGTTTAATTAATATGCACAACAAGACATATCACCCACCCCCCTTCTCCTCCCGGTAGCAATGGCTAGCTAGCATCATCATCCTGAAAGTACCGCGAGTTTTACCTGCTTGCTCCGATGTGGTGGATCTATATTTCTATATTTCTACAGATGTAACAACGAACATTAAATCAAAAATGACTCCGATCCGTGTGGCTGAACGCAAACTTCTGCTCTCAGGAGGTCTGTGTGGTTGCTATGCTAGCTGGTATGTGACAGAGATTGCATGCCTTGCAATCAAGCCGGGTGATCCGTTTGATCCCGCTCGGCTTCCGTAGTGGAGTCACTGTGGAACTGGATAATTTACAGAGAACAAAACAACACCTAAAATGACTGTTAGTCAGCTATATGTGTGCTAGTATATAGTCGTGCTAAATTTCTCTCATTAATTATAATTACATCAAACTGTTTTCATTCTGTGAACACACATTACATTGTACATTATTACATATTTTATTATTATATCCGCAGGTCTTTCATCCCAACAGCTGTCAGTCTGGCACAACCCTGTGCATAAGACATCATATTCCTAGTCACTCGGTACATACACTCACATTAAAAACAACAACAACGAAATCACTACAGATCCACTGCTTGTTTTGCACTACTGGTACTCAGAAATAAATCAGTAATTTTTATATATTTTAGTTTTCCTTATTTCTATCTCTTCTTTAAATTCTATATCTGTGTACATCTACGTCTGTACATGGTTGTTAAAACACTTGGTTGTATTTCTATTCTATTCTATTCTATTCTATTCTATTCTATTCTATTCTATATCTGTGTAATTGTGTACATTTTTGTTAAACTCTTATTTCTGTATTTTTATCCTCATTTCCAAATTATTCTTTTGCGCTCTGTACTTTGTTTCTATCTGCTGCTGTGACAGAAGAATTTCTCCGGTGTGGGATGAATAAAGTTCTGCCTGGTGCATTGTTTTGTGTGGTGCTATTTTTCTGACCACCAGATGGCGCCAGCTTCACCACCTGCAGCTTTTAACCACTGTAAGTAGCTCGTATGAAGTGATACAGGGCGTGGACACAATAACATGGACCCCACTGAAGACTAATAAGCAGTGCTACAAGTACTTCTACTGTGAAGGTTTAGTTTTTTTAACATAGTTTTGTTGACAATGTCTCAACATAAATGTGTTAATTCAAGCAAGATACCACATTCACTTTGAAACAAACAGCAAAGCTGTAACATTATAATCCTCACAATTACCTCTGTTACAGCGTGGTTCCACTACAAATTTGTCACATCCCAACTCCCTTTGTGGTCATTACCACATCCTTTATTTTGAAATCCTGGTCAAAACTGTTATGAAACAATGCTTTGGAAAAGTGGAAGTGCTCTTTTAGTATGTTTTATTATTTCAAAAGGAGCAGAATCTTTCATACCAACTACACAAAGCTTTATTAAACAAATATATATATATATATATATCTATGATTACCACAGCAAACAAGATTTGAGTACACATTCATGTATCAATAGTCAAGTGAAGATATGGAGGAATCACATGAGAAAATAATAGAGTTCTCCATTATTTACAGGACAAGATGTATATTGAAGAAACTAGTTTCAGCACAGAGAACTGATTTCACTTTTGCTACAGCCCCACTTGCAGCAGGCGTTGGACAGTCCAGTCACTACATCCCGTCCTTTCCTATCTGCACTCCGTAGAGCCTCCAGCACCTCCTCCAGGACCGGAGAGCGAGCTGACCGGCTGAATCCAGCAGCTACAGATGCCACATGCAGTGTTTGATCTTTCCATGGTGTGGACTCTCCAGGATCCTGTTCGCTAGTGAGGTGCTGGGTGGGACTTGATTTCCACGGATCAAAGATTTCTTCTCCAATAACACCTGATCAAAAAGAAACATTTTACTCTATAAGAAAAACCTGGCACATCCTTAAAAAAAACAAAACAAAAAAAAACATTTCCACACATTAAGTCTTACCAGAGTCTCCTACACTTCTCCTCCAGCGAGAACCACCACAGGTAAAGATGACAGCTCGTATGAACTCTCTTCCGCATAATTTCACCCCATAGAAAGAGGAATGAAGATCATCAGACTCTACCCTGTCCACCAGTACCACCAACAAGCCCAAGATTAAGAGTGCTGCCTTCCACATGATGAAGGGAAAAAAGATGCTGAAGGAATATCAGAGGCTGGAATTGTATTGAAATGTGGTTTTTGATCAGCCCCCCACCTTATATAGGGCTCCCCATCTCAGAGAAGGATCTCAAGTCACCTCCACTTTTTCGTCATGGCCCAAGATAAGACTGGAGACCTTTAGGGGCAACAATGCACAGGGAGAATGAGGAAAGTTGTGATTAAGTGGTGAATGATGCGAGAGGTGATGTCTGCACTGTTCCTGGTAATCTAATCACCTGTGACCTTTTGTTGGCCTTTCTGTCCTCTGCATAATTTTGGTTGTGCTGTGTGTCACCAGCACGATTTCTGCCAGGCATTGGATGGTGATCACTATCAATTCACTCCAAGAATAACAAGGGTGCAATAGGCTGATGGCACACACAATACACAAGAGAGAGATTCCACTGAATATTGTAGTGACAAATCACTTGTGAACTTCTGAATATTGTACAATTATAATTATTTTTGTGAGGCACAGAGGGGGCGGAGATAAGCAGCCTTTCATTTGAAAGGAATTAAGTGACATTCAATCATTTCGCATCAAACTGTTGGACATTCTGTGCAATCAAAAAAGTCACATTACAAGTGGTGATTTGACGTTAGACTCTGGCAAAAGTGACAGACAGGCCACGTCAACCAATCGGCGGCCAAGCATTCTACTGACGCTACGACCACCTCCCCGGCGAACCAATCGGCTTTTAGCAGAGGGAGGGGCAATGACTGGAGGGTAGCAACAGTTGCCCCGGTGAAGGCAAGGCGCCATAGTCACGGTAGTCCTGGCGACAAGAACCAAGCAACGGGAGTCAACAACAACAACGTAAATCTAAGGGGAAAAAACTTTAACGACTAAAACGGACAATACCGGAATAAAAAGGTAAAGAAGTAGAATATGTGGGAATTCTCGTGTAATTTTCCGTGAATTTTATACGTGTGCATGTTTGTACAATCGTCAGCGGTAACGTGAAATCGGTCGAGCGTATCGGTGATGAAAGTGGTTGCTAGCTTCTTTCCAAACGCAGACCGTTGTTATGGCGATGTCAGATCTTTGATAAGAGCACAAGATGGCGGGTGTGTTGTAGTGCCAATCGTACTTTTTAGCTTCATTAGTCATATTGTTCCGCTTGTTTCTCACACTTTGGATCATCGTGAAACTATAACGAGGCGTGATCGGTGGCGTGTTCGCACATTTATTGATTATCCGAGTACACGAGTACTTAGCAACAACTGGCTAGCTCCCTTTAACGTCACAAGTCGACGTAGAGCTGCTAGCTGGGGAAGCTATCACTTTCTTAACCCACTTTTCTTCCAACTAAGATATCTTTAAAACGTCAGATACAGTAAAGACACATGGTGCAACAAACGCAGCGGAAGGGTTTATGAGTTTTAGTCGCAGATATATGAGTACAGTAGGTTTAATTATCTCTTTTTGACTTTGAAAAAGTTTTTGGTCTGACATTGAATCATGAGCACGGTGTACTGTGTGATCATCTGCTGGTCTTGTGTGCCCTGTTGGTTCACGCAGGAGTGGCTTACCGTGCTGTAGGATGGCCTAAAGCACTGACTGACAGCAGATTCAATGACTAGCACGAGTTAACGTACAATGTAGGACACGTTTTATTAGTAGTAGTTGTTTTATGTTGCTTTAATTATTATGATCACAGTCATTAAACCTTATTTTGGAAACTTGATGCATTGCTTTCTTTATTACCCTGAAGATCATAGTGTGTTTTTGTACTGGCCCAAGCAGGAAAAGCTCGAGACTACTGCTTAGTCTCAGACAAAAGCCTCTACTTCCTCCTCTGGTTTATGTGCCACACACATGCACACACACGTGAGCATACACACTATACCTGTGTGGTAAAATAAATAAATAAATAGAGATGGCAAAAAATAGCAACACATTTTGTTTCTGCATGCATGTGCAGCATTTTCATTATTGCGTGTCTTTCTATTTTATCCACAGAACTAGTGCCTCAAAGCATTGGTTGCCATGGCAACTTCTGGATACTCAGAGGACCTTCAGCCTCAGCAGGCCAACACAGTAACCATAGCAACACCTGCTGCCACCACACCCTCGTCCGCAAAGACGGCACACTTCCTGACCGAGATCCCACCGACCTCTGGAACGGTTTCATCGGCTAACCAATCAGCAGCTGCCTCCAAAACAGGACAGGATGCACTTTGTTCTCAAGCTCCACCCACCCAGGCCCAAAGCCAGAAGGCAGTGGTTCTGACAACTCCCACACAGCACTACGTAACCCCTGATATCCAGCACTCCGCAGTCCAGAAGAGTAATGGTCAGAGCAGCTCGCCCCAGTACATCATAGTCACTGTTACAGGTGAGAGATGCAGGAGTGACTGACACATACCTACATGACACATGCTGTGTACACACATGCAGAATACACACTTTCTGGCTCTCATGGACAGTAGGAGGACATGACATGGCATGCAGTCTGAGCAAGATTCAGTTTGTCAAGTCTGTTTTCGTAGGCTGTCAGCAGGATCTGGCAGTTTGTCCAGTACATAGTGACAAACTCTAGTTAGTGAGAAGTTTAGAGAAGAGTCATGTCTAAATTGTTGTTTATAATTCCTTTAAAATATGACAAATACTTGTCCAAAAAAGTTTAAGTAGGATTAAATGGTACTGAAAAAATTAAGTGACTGTCAAAAAATATTCGTTGTGCTGAACGTCCCTTTGTCTGGTTAAAAGGTTACCGACAGTGATGGATTCAATCAGTTGTAGCTAATATTATTTGTAATTAATGTGCTTTCCCCAAACCTCTTACTTTACTCTGCTAAAGGCTGTTTTATTGTTGTTAAAAAAAAGGACACATGACACTAAGACTCCAGCAAACTGTGTTATTGTAGTTCAACAGAATGAAGAATGAAGTAGATTGTGAAAAAGTCAGCTTGCTCTGGCTGTTCATTCAGTGTGTTAGGAATCTGTTAACAGCTTCAACACAATTGTAGTAGTTTGTGAAAATAATCAGACTAGCCTGATCAATACTGCTGATGTTTGGGCGGTTGAGTGTTATTTTTATTTGGTCATGATCCTCACATCCCAGGGTACAGGTTTTCTGCACTCCTGGGTTTCATGCTGTCTTTCCAGGACCAGCAGAGATCTCCAGGATTAAAAGTACAGTCATGTAGTTTGCCTGGCTGGTTGAATTTTGCATACATCATGAAAACAAACTAAGTTGGTGGATTTGATCACTAGGCTGGATGCCTGACAGATAGAACCTGACTTCACTTATTTTCTAATGTTGTTTTTTTTTTTTTTTTACATTCACAAGGCTTAAAATGTCTATTTCCACGTTATGGCAGATAAGGTAATGTATAGTTACATGGTCTTAAATCATTTTTTGACAGGAACTGATTTAAAATACAGTGTAGATAGTGTGTATTCATAATGTATCTTGAATTAGAATAAACAAATGCTCAGTCACAAACAAATCAGTCAGTATTTTGAGTTAAGTCAAGGAAATAAGAGAGAATTGACCTCAACATTGATGCCGATAGCTGTGTATATTTTAGGGCCATCTATTCGTAGGTGTTTTTGCCTGCTAGTGTCAAGTAACACTGTGCACTTTCACCCAGAGTACCAGAGTGGCAGGCTCGGGGCTTGTCTGCTACCCTTTGAGTAGGACTATGAAGTGTGCCAAATAACCATGCTCGCTCAAATCTGGCATTTCCCCAAACAGCATCCAGAATATCTGGGGAAAAAAGCTTGCTCTTCCTCAGTACATTCAAGCTGTTTTGCATTTCTTTTTTAAAATGCAAATTTTCAAAATGATCAAATAACTCCCCCCATGTGTCCCTAGTAACCAGCCATGGCTTGATATTTTTAATTGATTTTGAGGATAATTAAATTCACAAGCAACACACAAGCACTATATACAAAGAACTACACTGATTATATAAACCTGGTTAAACTAAACAAATTCAGGGACCAGAATGGCTTGCACCGTTCAATATCCCTTTCATTGTTTTTACTAGTCAGTTCCCTCGTGAGGATTTTTCCTGACACATTGTAGCTTCAAGTATCAAGCAATTTATTAAATAATATTTCCTCCTGGGTAGTTTAATGGGAGGAATTGAAAGTCAGTGGATAGTTATTAATTTGCTAAAATGGGAGACGAGGGTGTCCTCAGTGTTGGCAACAATCCAAAGCAAAATTTAGATACATCTGAGGAGAGACGGATAAGTTATCAGTGCAAAATTATATTGAATGGTGTGTAGTGCAGCAGTGTGTTGTCTCTGCTGTGACTTTATCCGAGTGTAACTACAGGTGCATTTCCAGTGACTGAAGTAAGAGGCGCACAGTGGGATGGAGGACTAATGTCAAATGTAAAAGGTTTTCTCCCCTGGAGGGTACAAAGAAGTCAATATTACCCTCTCCTCTGCCCACCCTCTATCATCAGCCCACATGTAACTCTCATTTCCCGCTCTCATTTCATCTGCATGTTTACAAGATGGAGGGATTTCTGTCCCCATCTGGGGAGATTAGCTGTCCAAGGCTGCCCTTCTGCATGCAAGATATAAGGATGAAAGGAGAGTTGGACAGACACAATCGTTCTCCTCCTCATCCTTAGTCTTTTCACCAGTAGAGCAAAAAAAAAAAAATAGAAAGTTATTTGTGAGATGTTCTGCGGAGGCTGTTATTACGATTTGGAAGCAGTATGTCGTGAGTACTGTAACAGGACATTTCTGTTCCTATTTGTCCGACGAGGTTTCTCTCCCTCACCCTTCATGTGTCATCCACAGAGGGCTCCGTTCACTCCAATGACAGCCTGTCAGACTCCAGCCCGCCTGCCCCTGGCATCCCTACTCAGGTGGTCCAACCAGTGCAGACCACCCCACAGGTAAGATGCGACACATATACACGACAACACACGCCATGAATTTGTCATTTGTCAAGAGCAGGTCACAATGTAGGGTTGCGCAGCGATGAGGTTGAATCTTGACGCTGTGGCTTTACTCACCAGCAGAGGTCAGTGTTGCAAGCGGTGTCGCAGGCCGCCAAGAGGATTCAGACAGGCCACATCAACAACCTGCAGTCTGTGCATATTAACCAGGAGGTAAACAGATATGTAAAAGAATGCACAATGCATCATCATACTAGTCGTGATGATGTATTGGCTGCTCCGCTTATATTTATTTATCACGGCACTCTGCAATCCTACTACTTCTTTGTTAGTCCTTTCCATAGAATACATACTAATGACTACATGTAATAGAATTATCTTCCAACTCTGTCACTCCCCTCTACAGAGCATTTCAGCATCTTTCAGCTCATCATTTGGGTTTTTACAGCGGCCATGTTGTTTCCAGCTCCCAGGAATTGTTTTTGTCAATGAAAACCCATCAAACACTATCGATGCTGCACTAAATGGCACACAGACGAAGCTAGTGACAGGTTGTGAATGTGGTAGATCGACTAAAGAGCCAGATGCATTTCCTAGGAGTTGATAGAGGAAAACGAGGAAAGGCAGTATTGTACTTATCAGAAAATGCCAGAGAGATGACTCTGTGGTGACATGGTGTACAAATAGACAACTGTTTGCTAACAATTTTGCCGTATCAACTTCTTGAATTGCCTCCAAGTGACCAAAAAAAATTTAACGTTGATTTAAATGTCCTCTCTGCTTGTTGTCCAGGTGGAGCATGTGTACTCTGGCCAGGTGCAGTATGTGGATGGAGCAGCAGACACAACTTTCACCACATCCACTATGTAAGTCCAGAGGAACCTGCTGTGTCTGCCATCATGTATTTATCATCAATCACACACGCTCTGCACCTTCCAACTGTGTCTACTGAGCCTTCACATGTTTCTGTGTCCACATCTTTTCCTGTTCAGTCGATCAAGCAGCTACCCTTTCTCCGACTCGCCCCTCTACTCCCAGACACCTCCCACCTCCTCCTCCACCTTCTATGAGGCCACGCCCAGCTCTGACTCAGACATCACTGGATCTGTGTCCTCACAGCCAGTTTCTGTGGCAACAGCGGGAGCCAATAGTGGGGCGGCTGCTGTGGGTGGAGCAGGGTACGTTATTCAGGGAGGTTATGTCTTAGGAGGAGGAGGAGCAGCAGCAGGTGGAGGAGGAGGACAGAGTTACTCCAGCCCTAACTCTCGTGCCCCACCTGCGACTGTGAGTGCACCAGTTCAAAGTGGATCACAAGTCACTATCAATGAAGCGAAGGTTCAGAAAATTAAATTCAGCGTCATCCGTCTTCCCCAGGTGCAGTGGCTGTGCGATAACTATGAGGGGGCGGAGGGGGTGAGTTTACCTCGCTGCACCCTCTATTACCACTACCTGCTGCACTGCCAGGAGCAGAAACTAGAACCTGTTAATGCCGCATCCTTCGGCAAACTCATCAGGTCTGTCTTCATGGGGCTTCGTACACGGAGACTAGGAACCAGGTACACACACAACACACAAACACCGATTGTGTTCGGATAGTACCTCGGGGCGTCATCCTAACTTTTCCTGTGTGTGTTTCAGAGGGAACTCCAAGTACCACTACTATGGTCTGAGGATAAAATCTGGATCCCCTCTGCTCAGACTGATGGATGAACAGCAGCACATGGCGATGAGGCAGCAGCCGTTTTCACAGAAAAGCAGGTATCCACACATGTAACGTTTGTGATTTTAACCTTAAGATTTGAGATCTTCAACACAGTATTTTAAAATTATATTACTGTATACTATCACCTGTAGCTGCTCCTAGATCCTTAGACTTTCTAGATGTGATTCTGTTTGTCAAAATGTTATAGCAGCCTGTTTGAATCTCTCTGATTACAGCACAAACCGTCTTCCCTGTGACTTCTGCTCTCTATCTATCTGAATGGTGTGTACTTTGTCCAACAGGATAAAGCCAGTTCAGAAAGCACAGGGGATCACCAACGGGACATCAGGCGGTGCAGGTCAACAGCAGGGGGCGGGTCTCTGTGATATTTCAGCCCAGGTGCAGCAGTATCAGCAGTTCCTTGGTGAGGAACACCTGCACGTTGCATAATCTTTTTTTTTTTGTTATTTTTTTGTAACAAACAGTGTGTTATTATATGACTTTCTTTAAAAGAAAGATACTTTCATATCACCCAGACTTCCTGGTCTGGTCAAGTTGACCAATAATGAGAAGGCTGACACTAAAAAACCTCTGTGTTAGTGTGTATGTGTGTTAGGATTTGTTTGGATTAGATGTCTGAATGAAATCTCTGTTATCTCATGTAGAGGCATCCAGGCCACTGCCAGACTTTGGGGACATGGATCTGCATGATCGAACTCTGCCCGATGGGATCCAATTAGAACACCTTAAGGCCTTTCAGACTCTGTACAGAGAACACTGTGAGGTAGGTACCTGAGGACGAACACAGGATATGTATGCTCATTATAATACTGCATTTTTATTTTTGTGCTTACCGTAAATCGTCAGATAGTATCCGAGGACTTTATTTACCTAAACTGCAGAAGGAACTGGGCCACTATTTGAGACTGGCTTGTATTAGAGGCAGGACTTTATTTGTAATTTTGTCAGTTTGATAAGTTGAATTAATTATATTTCAGTACAAACCCTTGTTTTGATGCTTCAAATGGGATTGGAGTGGAGTGGATCAAAACATTAAAGTTAGAAATCATCACTTCCTTTATCCTTTTCACAACAAAAGAACCCTTCTAGCATTTAACTGAACAGTAACTCAATTTCTTAACTGGGCTTTTATTGTGAAATATTTGCAGGCACACTATATGTTTAATTTATTCACCTCTGTTTTTCCAGAGTGTGTATTCAGGGTCTAGCTATTATTTGTTCATATCAACCATGGCTTAGGCCTGGCTTTTACCTGATTCCCAACTTTAAATTATTATTTCTATTTCCTTTACACTTGGCGAGCTCAATCTGTTTTTCAAACGTCAGCTGTTTAACGTCAAACCTGAAGTGGAATCATTGTTTAACACATACCTGCTAAAAGATGTTAAGTTCTTTACACTATTTCCAAAGCAGATCATTCTTTCATGTAAAAATCTGAAATGTGTGACCAGAAGCTAACACACCTCTGTGGTGTCATGTACGATCCACACAGGCGGTCATGGATGTGATGGTCAACCTTCAGTTCACTCTTGTAGAGACACTGTGGAAATCCTTCTGGAGGTTCAGCCAGAACAACGATGCCGAGTCACTCAACCTGTAAACATCACTAGCACACTCAAACAAATATGACAAACACACCATTGTATGCATCTCATCCACCACTGTTACTAAAGATGAATCCTCCCACTGCCCCTGTAGGCACAACGAGTCAGAGAAACGACTTCCTAAATCATGCCTGGTGGTGCTGTGTAAGTTTGAACCCGTGCTCCGCTGGACGAAGGAGTGTGACAACCTGCTCTACCAGACTCTGGTGGAGATCCTCATCCCTGATGTACTGAGACCCATCCCCAGTAAGCTACTTAAAAACTGCAGGAGACATGTTTACGTTTTGCCTAAATTAGTCAAAAAGTGTTTAAAGTCTTTCAAAACATTTTTCAGAAGAGCAGATTTTAACTTCTATAATGTATCATCTTTTGAAACAGATTTACAGGAAATCCTGAAATATGTTAGTTGTTAAGTTCACCGATTTTTTTTCCTATTGTAGCATTTGAAATCACATCTTTCTATCACCAATATCCCTTCATCAGGTGCCTTAACTCAGGCCATCCGTAACTTTGCAAAGAGCCTGGAGAGCTGGTTGACCGGTGCCATGATGAACATCCCAGAGGAGATGGTTCGCATAAAGGTATTTTATATTTTTATAGACTGATTACATATCAAAACAGAGCTCTGCATCCATATTTGAGTGTAGATCTTGATGCTTCTCACCTGTATATTCACAGACGTCTGATGATGATGATGTCTAGAATCAGTTCAGTCACATTTGATGTGGTCTCACTGTATTCTCTTTCCTGTGATGTTTTCAGTGCTGTCCTCTTCTGATTAGAAAACCCAAGCAACTTAACACTTAACAGAGGTTCCTTTCCTTCTTCCCCCTCACTCTCTCTGTCAGGTGGTGTGCATTTGCTCCTTCTCCCAGACTTTGCGTCGATACACCAGCCTGAACCACCTGGCCCAGGCCGCCCGTGCCGTCCTCCAGAACACAGCTCAGATCAACCAGATGCTCTCCGACCTCAATCGGGTTGATTTCACCAATGTACAGGTCTGTTGGTATTACTGTCTGTGTCCAATAATCTTACCTGTTACTGTATATGGGTGTTTTGAGTTGAAACCGAGCAGAACACTGACACTGTCCGCTCATGTGCCCTGCACCCCACCCACATCAGGAGCAGGCATCCTGGGTGTGTCAGTGTGAGGACCGTATGGTCCAGCGGCTTGAACAAGACTTCAAAGCAACTCTGCAGCAGCAGAACTCTCTGGAGCAGTGGGCGACCTGGCTGGGTGGTGTTGTCTCCCAGGTCCTGAAGCCTTACGAGCAAAACCCTGCTGCCATACCAAAGGCTGCCAAGGTCTTCCTGCTTAACTGGTCCTTCTATAGGTGAGAGGAGACAGTGAGTAGTAAAGATGAAGCACAAAAAAACATTTGTTTTTTTTTTTTAGTTGAAGATACATTGTCCTCTGCTTTCTGACCAGTTCCATGGTGATCCGGGACCTGACTCTGCGCAGCGCTGCAAGTTTCGGCTCCTTTCACCTGATCCGCTTACTGTATGACGAGTACATGTACTACCTGATAGAGCACAGGGTGGCCCAGGCTAAAGGAGAGACACCTATAGCAGTCATGGGAGAAGTATGTGCCTGTACACGCAGTTGCTCTCATGGTGCAGGTTATATTTGATGGTTTAGGTTTATAAATGTCCATTGGTCACTCTGTGTTGCAGTTTGCCAGCACTGTCAAGAGCCGGATCTCTCCAGACATCGAGAAGGGTAAATCGGGCGTGGCTCTACTCACAAATAATACTTTGCTCCAGCCTCTGCTATCAGATCACTTATGGTCTTGTCGCTTCTTTTCTTCATCAGAAGAAGAGGAGGATGAAGAGGAGGACGAGAGTGAGGAGGAGACCGGAGACCTGGTGCTGCAGTCCAGCTCTCTGAGCAACGTCGACGAGGAGAAGGAGGTGATGGAACCACCGGCCAAGCAGCCCAGGACGAGCTTAAATCTGCACAGTCTGACCGAGACCCACAGCACAACACCTTAGCCGATCATCTGTCAACACTTAGCACACACCTTTGCTTCAAGTTCAACATCATGTCATCCCATGCCATCACCCTGTGTATGCTTCTGTTTTGCATTGTGTGTGTGTGTCTGTTGTGTGTGCAACATGTGAGAAAGCCTTTTGCTAATTTTGTATTCTTTACTTTTGTGCTGTCATTCTGTTTCTTTTCGCCTTCACAAGATCATTTACAGCCCTTCCCTCGTACCCTGTGCCTTCCCTCTCCTGTCCAGCCTGAATTATGTACACAGTGTATTCTTGAGTCCCTCCTGCCCCGCCTTAACCACTGACCTGATTGCTGTGGAGAGATGAGAAGACCCCGGTGTTCTTCACTGTCCTCTAAACTCATAAATATCACTTGCATTGCCTTTTAATGCAATGACTATGCAGGGGAGCTGGACTTTTTAAAGAACGACTCAATTATACTTAAATCTAAAGAGTAGCATCTGGAATGATACGGCACCATGAATTTTGTTGACAAGTGGGTATTTGATTGACAGCTTTTTGTGGATGCCATATTTTACTTTTATTTTTAAATGTAATTTCTTATTATTTGGCCAATTG